>CAJQZJ010000199.1:225349-255368 GCA_907164525.1 Lophiomys imhausi
TCTGCCTCTCTGCTACAGTGCACACTGTGCCGCCATGTTGGAAACTCCGGAAAAAAAATAATCTCACTTACCTTTGCTCTTGTGGTGCGGCTGTTTTTCCCTCTTGGGTGTACAGGTCTGAGTGCAGGCTGGATATCAGATAGGCGGGGCCGCTGGTCTGTGGCTGGAGCTGTGGGCTGGATCTGCTCCTGGGCTAGATATCTAGGTAGAGCTCCTCTCCAGACCGGTGATGGAGCTGACTGATCTCAGGGTGGTTGCCGGTTTATTTCTGATTAGAAGATGAGCATCGAAGAATCTCCAGTGGGAGGTGATTGAATTGGTCGCAAGGCTATCTCTTGGTAGGAAAAGCCCCTTGCTCCAATTGTAGACTGAATGCTGTCCAAAAAGGACAAAACCTAGAAGCAGGTAAGTCGACAGCCTAGCTCTGACAAGACAGGGTAGGTAAGTCCTTCATAACCCCTGCTCTACAATCAATGTCTGTCAGAGAAACGGGGCCAAATGACTGAAGATCGATACTGTAATGTATGGAGAGAAAATGGGAACTGTCCAGGCAGCCACTGGTATGTCATTTCTTAGTTTGGGAAGCTGTAGGCCCTGTAATTCCTATAAAATCATATATATTTATCCCTCCCAGGTCTCTGAGGTGGTCGAAGAACAGATAGCTAGAGTCTCATAATTAAATTTTGAGTTGTTTAGGAGTCAAGAGAGTGTTATAGATCTAAGAAGATACTTTTAAAATTGTGTTGCAAGTTAGTATGAATGTTGAGTCAGATATAGACCTTCAAACTCATGGAGATGGTTAGATAGTAGAATGTTAAAGTCAAGTACCAAATACATATGGACTGGACATTGGGAATATACACTAAGCCATATAAACCTCATAACTGTGGCCTAATTACCTCTGTTGTACTGTATTGTATTTGTTATTATAAGAGAAAGAGCCATTTGTTGGACTGAAAGGGGAAACTGTAGGGGGAAATAAGATATACCTTAAACTTAAAAGAAAAAAAAAAGGGAAGAGGATGGGGGGGTTGAGGATGGGAGGGTGGGACTGGAGGGGGAATAGGGAGGGGACTGCGATTGAGATGTAACTTGAAGAAATAAAAAATGAAGGAAAAAAAAAGAAAAAAAAATGAAGGTCACCCGAATCAGGAATTAGTATGTTATCCAATTGATATAGTAGATCTAAAATGATTCAAAGAGTCTATTATGTCCTATGGTTTACATTCATCCTTCGTTAAACAAATGCTTAATAACTGGACAATGTACAATAGAGTCATTCCACAAGATTGGAGGGGGCTAGTATCAGCTGTGCTAGATGGCAGCCAGCAATTACAATGGTTTTCATGGTGGAGACATGAAGCTGCCTTGTTAGAACAACAAACAAAATATGGCAAGGGAAATAAATGCCACAACCGATCAAATACTTGGTGAAGGTAGATATGCAGATTTAAGAGAACAAATTCATATGGATGATATTGTAATTGAACAATGCTGTAATACAGCTTTAATGGCCTAGGAAAAACCTTCAGAGAAAGGAAAAAAACTGTATTTCATATATTAAGATTACACAAGGTCCTGGAGAAGTATTTACTGACTTTTTACAGAGGTTAACTTCAGCTGTTGGGAGAGATGTGCCAAGCCCTGATGTCAGACAAGAGTTAATAAATAGCTTAGCGTTTGAAAATGCCAATGCTGTCTGTCAAAGAATAATTAGACCATTAAAGGCTCAAGGAGCCCCAGTAAATGAATGGATAACAGAAACAACTATGATTAGTCCCCAAGATCATAAGGCTAATATCATAGGACATGCTATTGCTAAGAGTCTTAATAGATGCTATAAATGTTATGAATTTGGTCATTTTCAAAACGATTGTACAGTTTCAACTTCCAGAGCTTGAACTGGGTTCAGTGCTCAAAAATGACAGGCATTTTGACTCTACAACACATGGTCAAAACGGAGAATGAATGCCTTCTAAGAACAATGGAAGATCAAGGGCTCCAGGATATTGTAATTGATGTGGGAGAGGTAAAAACTGTTCATGGGATTGCAAATCTAAAACAGATATCAGAGGTAAATCTTTGCAGGGAAACGAGGGGAGGGGCCTACCAGTTCAGGCCCCTCAAAACAATGTGAACCGTCGTCCATCATCCAACCAGAGGGAAACAAACAGACAGGAGGAACAAAATTAACTATTGCTGATCTTTTACAGGCTACTAAAGGTACTGTAGCTTTGTATTTGACCACAGGTGAATCTAAAACAATATCCAAAACAGATGAACATTATATGTTAACCACTGGTATTTATGGTCCTTTACCATCAGGGACAATATGATTAATCTTTGGAAAAAAAATGGATTAACTTGTCAAGGATTCTTTATTCATCCAGGTGTTATGGATGGAGACTTCAAGGAAGAAATTAAAATTATGACATCCATATGGAAAAAGATGACAATGCAGGGGACAATATTGCTCTACTACTGCTGTTTCTTTACATCAAGGGTAAGGTTATTCCTATTGATAAAACAGGAACAATTGAGAATACTGAAACACATTTATTTTGGCAAACAATGGTAATTGATAAGAGACCGAAATTAAAAACACATATGAATGGTATTGAAATAGAAGGATTGCTTGACACAGGAGCAGATGTCACTGTCCTCTCACAGGAATCTTGGAATTCAAATTGGCTACTTCAAATGATTCCTACACATTTTATAGGAATTGGTAAATTATCACGTTAAACAAAGTGTACATTGGATTAAATGTGTTGGACCAGAAGGACAAACAGTGAAATTAAGACCTTATGTGGCTGATGTACCCATAAATTTATGGGAAAGGGAATCTTTTACAAGAATGAGGTACTCGAATTAGTATCCCCACAGTCTCACAGATGCACAATGATGACATTATGGATATTTTTAAGGAAGGTATTAATTAATATGAGTACTCAAGAACAATTACAAACTATGTCTAGTGTCCAAATACAGGGCACCCCAGAATTGAAATTATAGATATTTTTGAGGATGGTATTGATAATGAGTACTCAAAAACAATTATAAGCTATGTCTAATGTCCAAATACAGGACACCCAAGGTAGTGAGTTTCCAAATTTATACTAGGGGACACTGATGAAATTTCAACAGCCCTGCCCTTGGAATGGCTATCCAATAAACCTACATGGCAAGAGCAGTGGCCCATAACAAAATAAAAATTACAGGCATTAGAACAATTAGTACAAGAATAGCTGAAGGTTCATGATATAGAAGAATCTAACAGCCCATGGAATTCTCTGGTGTTTGTGGTTAAAAAGAAATCATGGAAATGGAGAATGATAACATATTTAAGAGCTGTAAATAGAATAATTCAACTAATGGGTTCTTTGCAGCCTGGTATACCTTTACCCTCTCTATTACCAAATTCATGGCCTTTAATAGTGATTGATTTAAAAGATTGTTTTTTCTCCAGGTTGTTTCCCTCTGGAAATGACAGAGAAAGGTTTGCTTTCTCTGTATCTACTCTTAATAACAGTAGGCCAATTAAGAGGTATCATTGGAATGTGCTTCCACAGGGAATGCTGAATAGCCCAACTTTATGTCAATATTTTGTACAACAATCATTAGAAATAATTTGTAAACAATTTCCTCAATCTATTTTCTATCATTATATGGATGGTATTTTGTTGGCTGGTTCTGATACAGGAACTTTGGAGAATTTATTTAAGGAAACACAGAGAATTCTGTCACTATGGGGGTTACAAATTGCTCCTGAAAAAAAATACAAAGAAGTGATTCAATCAACCATTTGGGTTATAAGATAAGTCAACAAGAAATAAGACCACAAAAGGTACAGATTCATATAGACCAATTGAAAACTCTTAATGATTTTCAGAAATTAATGGGAGATATAAATTGGCTAAGGCCTACCCTTGGTTTGAGTACTTATGAGTAAAGCAATTTGTTTCAAGCATTACGAGGAGATTCAAATCTAAACAGTCCATGATGTTTAACTGCTGAGACAGAAAAGGAATTAATGTTGGTAGAACAAAGATTACAAGATGCATACATAGATCAAATTGATCCTAAACTTGATTGCATTTTGGTTATTCTACCATCAACTCATTCTCCTATAGGACTCATTATGCAACAGGAAGATAGTATTATACAATGGATTTTCTTACCACATAAACAAAGTAAAAACTAAAAACATACATAGAAAAAATAACTGAACTAATTATAAAGGGTAGAATAAGACTACGTCAACTGACAGGAATGGACCTGGCTGAAATAGTAGTGCCTCTTACTGATGCTGAGATTATGTCATTGTGGGTAATCAATGAAGATTGGCAAAGAGCTTTCAGTAACTATTTGGGAGAAATTAACAAATTTCAAAAAAACAAATGTATAAAATTTTTAAAAAGAATTAACTGGATTTATCCTCATATTGTAAATGGAACACCAATTCCTGATGCACCAACTTTCTATACTGATGCAAACAAACAGGGAATGGCAGGTTATAAGACAGATAAAATCAGCAAGGTAATTAAAAGTCCATATATCTCGATTCAAAAAGCAGGTTTGTATGGAATCCTTACAGTATTATTAGATTTTTCTGAGCCTCTTAACATAGTTACTGATTATCTATATGCAGAAAGAGTCATATTAAATATAGAAACTGCTGAATTTATTCCTGATAACACAGAATTAACTTCTTTGTTTATTCAATTGCAACAGGTCATCAGAAGCAGAAATAACCCATTATATATTACTCATATTCAATCTCATATAGGTTTTCCAGGTCCATTGGCACAAAGCAATGAAGAGATTGACCAATTACTAATAGGAAATATGTTAAAAGCTGCAAAATTTCATGAGAAACATCATGTTAACAGCTCAGGTTTAAAGAAGAAATTCTTATCACTTGGCAACAAGCCAAACAAATAATTTAAAAATGTTCATGTTCTTTCTATAACAAAACTACATTGCCTGCTGGAAGTAACCCTAGAGGTATTAAAAAGAATATTTGGCAAAAGGATGTGTTTCATTTTACAGGGATTGTGCTGGAACAAACCACAGTTCTGAGGATTTTTGAATCCCTTTGTATCACCCAGCTGTATACACTCATGCCCATGTTAAAATTCAGATGCAAGCTGGTGGGAGTGGTGTTGGAAAACAAGAGCAGAAAGCACATGATCCGTAGTGCTGGCTAAGTGTTGCAGGGCCACCATTACCCGTGACACCACCACCAACACCGTGGGCAGGATCTTGGTGACCCAGTTCACCTCGAAGTCAAACAGGTCAATCTTACTTCTGGGTTCCAAAGCATTCTTGAGATTCAGCAGTTCTCTAACCATGTAAAGAATAACACCTGCAACAGTGCCTGACACTATGATGGTGCCAGCCCACAATGTGTTCTCAATGCTCAGACTCTCACTGATTGGAGAGTCACTATCTTCTCTGGTAAAAGTTCCCATAAAGTTGTGAATGTCGATGTTGGGCTCTTCAGCATACACATAAGACAGAATCTATAGAAGGTCGGTGTCTTGGGGAGCCCCTGTGTACAAGCAAACAACAGTTAAAGAGTCCAGTCTGTCTCACCCTCCAGCTGATCCATTTCTCTCTGATGTGGTCAGGAAAATCATGTCAACAGGGACCACTGATTCTTTTCCACAAAGATGAGATCTCCCTCCCACCAGGATGTTCAAACTCTTCACTATCACAGTCCCTTGTGATGTGAACTAGGTTGACCTCATTGTCACACACAGCATGGGATCTCCTCCTATCAATAAAATTGTCCATTTAATTGAGATTTTTTTTCAATTATGTGGAATAAAGGCTTTTCAAGTAAGACCTAATGATTCTTTGGATCTCCTCAGTGGCTGTTTTTATTTCCCCCTTTTCATTTCTGATTTTGTTTATTTGAATATATTCTCTCTCCCTTTTAGTTTACCTAAGGGTTTGTCAATCTTGTTGATTTTCTCAAAGGTCCAGCTCTTGGTTTCTTTGATTCTTTGTATTGTTCTCTTTGTTTCTAATTTATTAGTTTCAGCCATGAGTTTAATTATTTACTGCCATCTACTCCTCTTAGGTGTATTTGCTTCTTTTTTTCTCACTAGCCCTTTCAGGTGTGATGCTAAGTTACTAGTATGATATCTCTTCAGTTTCTTTATGAAGGCACTTAGTAGTATGAAATTTTCTCTTAGGAGTACTTTCATTGTGTCCCATAAATTTGGGTATGCTGTGCCATCATTTTCATTGAGTTTTAGGAAATCTTTGATTTATTTCTTTATTTCTTCTCTTGCCCAGTGGTCATTGAGCAGAGAGTTGTTCAGTTTCCATGAATGTGTAGGCATTTTGTTATTTCTGTTGTTATTAAAGTCCAGCTTTAATCTATGGTGAGCTGATAAAATACAAGGGGTTATTTCAATTTTCTTGTATTGGTTGAGGCTCATTTTGTGACTGACTATATGATTAATTTTGGAGAAAATTATATGAGGTGCTGAGAAGAAGGTATATTTTTTGTGTTTGGGTGAAAAGTTCTGTAGATATCTGTTACAACTATTTGATTCATGACATCTGTTAGTTTCGTTATTTCTCTGTTATTGTCTGTCTCAATGACCTGACCATTGGTGATCATGTGATATTGAAGTCTTCCACTATTAATGTGTGGGGTTCAATGTGTGATTCAAGCTTTAATAATGTTTCTTTTATGAATATGGGTGTCCTTACATTTAGGGGATAGATGTTCAGAATTGAGACATCTTGGTGAATTTTTCCTTTGAGTGAGTATGAAGTGTCCTTCCCCATCTCTTTTGGTTGAAAGTCTATTATATTTGGTATTAGAATGGTTACTCCAGCTTGCTTCTTGAGTCCATTTGCTTAGAAAACCTTTTCCCAGAGATAAAGTCTATGTTTGTTGGTGAGGTGTGTTTCTTGTATGCAGTGAAATGATAGGTTTTATTTCCAAATCCATTCTATTAGCCTGTGTGTTTTTACTGGAGAGTTGAGTCCATTGATGTTGAGAAATATTAATGATCAACAATTGTTAGTTTCTGTTATTTTGATGTTGGTGGTGGTAGTGCAAGAGTGTGTCTCTTCTTTTGGTTTTGATGCAGTGGAGTTATTGTTTCCTGTGTGTTCTTGGGTGTAGTTAACTTCCTTGAGTTGGTGTTTTCCTTCTAGTATCTTCTGTAGGGCTGGATTTGTGCATAGATATTATTTAAATTTGGCTTTGTCATGGAATATCTTGTTTCTTTCCTCATGGTGATTGAAAATTTTGCTGAGTATAGTAATCTGACCTGACATCTGTGGTCTCTTATGGTTTGCAAGAAATCTGCCTAGTCCCTTTTGACTTTTAATATTTCCGATGGGAAGTCAGGTGTGATTCTTATAGGTCTGCCTTTATATGTTATTTGGCCTGTTTCTCTCAAAGCTTTTAATATTCTTTCTTTGTTCTATACATTTTGTGGTTTGATTACTATATGGTAGAAGGGATTTCTTTTCTGGTCTAAGCATCTCTTTCTTTAGGTTTGGGACTTTTTCTTCTATTATTTTTTTGAAAATGTTTTCTGGTCCTTGAGGCCAGGAGTATTCTCTTTCTTCTATTCCTATTATTCTAAGGGTTTTATATTTCCATAGTATGCTTGATTTCTTTGATGTTTTGTGTCAGGAATGTTTTACATATCACATTTTCTTTGACATATGTATCAATTTCTTCAATTGTATCTTGTACACCTGAGATTCTTTCTTCCATCTCTTGTATTCAGTTGGTGATGCTTGTGTCTCTATATCCTTTTCTCTTTTGTAGGTTTTCCATCTCCAAGATTGCCTCAGCTTGTGTTTTCTTTATTGCTAGTCATTCCCTTTTCAGATCTTGTATGGTATTATTCATTTCCTTTTCCTGTTTAATGGAATTTTTCTGTATTTCTTTTAGGGATTTATTCATTTTCTTCACCTGTTTGGTTGTATTTCCCTGTGTTTCCTTGGGGGATTAATTTTCTTCTCTTTAGGCCTCTATCATTTTCATAACCATAAATTTTAGGCAATTTTGTTGCGTTTCAGCTGTGTTAGGATTTCCAGGGCTTGCTTTAGTAGGATGGCTGGGTTCTGGTGATGCCATATTGTCCTGACTTTTTTTTTAAATGTGCTCTTATGCTGGCCTTTAGTCATCTGGTTGTCCTTGGCAATGGGTAGTTCCTGCTGCTTGCTGTACTTGGTGCCCAGGGAAGAGCCCTGGGCTGAAGAGCCTTGGGACAAAGATAAATCAGGAAAATATGAGTGGGCATTCAGGATGCTGGATGTTCCTGGGGTCTGGAAGTCTTCCTCCAGGATGATGGGTAGGGCTGTGGGCTGATAGCTGGATCTCAACAAGTAGCCCAGAACTCTCTTCTGATGGCTGTGTCCCAATTGGGCCCACAGGCAGGGGATTGGGATGGGATGATTTATCCTGTATGATCCTGAGATCCAGTAGGTCTCCTCAGGAAGAATGGTAGTGTCATAGACCAGAGGCTGGAACCATGTGTACTTGGTGCTTCAGATCACTCCTTGGATAGGTGGAAAGAGCAGGTGGACCAGAAGCTAGAACTGTGAGTCCCTGGAACTCAGAATATCAGAGAGGTGAGGTGGGAAGTGTCAGGTGTCCAGAGGCGGGATAAATCAGTATTTTTCACTGCATTCTAAATAAATATTCTTATATTCATAGAAAAATTGTACCTATAACCTCTCATTGAAGAAGCCTTTTATTGTAGAAGAAAGAGGTAGTTACAGAAAGACAAACTGGGCAAAATGTAGACATAAACTGACTATAGGGTACTTTACCCTAATTAATACACTTACAACAGAGCCCCTACACCTAAGGCTTGGGGAATGGAAATATTGTAGGAACCAGAGGACCAGGACAGGACATTTGCTATAAGATTAATCATTCTCTCTTTCTATCTCTCTCTTTTTCTCACTCTTATATTCTCTCTCTTTAAAAAAGACAAAAAGTGAGAGTGTTTGGGAGAATGGAATGAATCTGTAAACTGTGCAGGATAAATACACTCTATATTGTATGAAATTTCCAAAGAATAAACATATCATATTATTTAAAAATAGTATACTCTGGGATTAATACAGAGACTACAATAACACCCTGAGTTCTTAGACAGGATCAAAATCATCACTCAAATTTACCACAACTTAGCTCAACTTGAGCATTGAAAATATTTCAATTGAAATAATTTTGCTAACATAAAATATCCAAACAACTAAATAATCCCAGAAGCATATACTCAATGCAACTATGAACAAAATATGAAAAACTATAAAAACAAATTTTCTCAAAAAATTACTAATCCCACAAAAATGGTCTACATTAACAGAAAATTAGAGGGAATTTAAAGGAACTCAAAGAATAAAATAAAATAAATAAAGACAAAGAGAACACAAGCAGCTAAGGTAAAAAAAAAAAGGATGTTTATGTACAATATAAAAAAGAATTCTAGAAAGAGAAGCACTAAACAAAAAAAAAATAACTAAAATATGCAATTGAAAAACAGAGTAAGTCAAATAAAAACTTCCATGAAAAGCCTCAATAAAAATGGATCAATGAGTGGAGAGAATATCTGAACTGAAAGACAGGGTAGAAGAACTGAAACCTTCCTTGGGACAAAGATAAATCAGGAAAATGTGAGTGCACATTCAGGATGCTATGAAAATATCAAGTCTAATAAACATGAGCATAGATGACTTACATTTTAAAGGCATTGAGAACTTTTCAACAAAATCATAGCAGGAAGTTTCCCAAAATTAGGAAAAAAGATGCATTTTTCTAAGAGAGAATTCTACCCTTTTCCCCTGGATGTGTTGAACATAGTATTAGATATTTTATCCAGAAAAATTACACAAGACAATGAAATAAAAGACATGTAGGAGGGGAAAGACAAGATATCCTGTTTTGTATGTTATGTAACTCTATACATAGAAAACTCCTGAAGACTCTAAAAGACTATAAGAAATGATGAATTTGGTAAAGTTGCAGAACACTGAATCAACTTGCAAAAATATATAGGTTTTCTAAAAAACAAATCATGACAATAATATCAATTCATATTATCCACAGAAAAAGAATATTACATAGGAATTAACATAATTTAAAAAGTAAATGAGTTGTATGAGGACAATTACAAAATACAGATTAAAGACACTGACAATGACCCCGAGAAAATCAACAAAATAAATAGAACCTTAGCCAAATTAACTAAAAGGCAGAGGGAAAAAAAACCCAAATCAATAAAATCAGAAATGAAAAGAGAGAAATAACAACAGACATTGAGGAAATCCAGAGACTATTTGGGACCTACTTTAAAAATCTATACTCCACCAAATTTGAAAACTTAAGTGAAATGGACAATTTTCTTGATAGATTCAACCTACCGAAGCTAAATCAAGATCAGGTTAACAGATTAAACAGTCCTATAACCACTAAGGAAATAGAAACAGTCATTAAAAATCTCCCAACCAAAAAAAAAGGCCAGGGCCAGATGGTTTTAGCACAGAATTCTACCAGACCTTCAAAGAAGAGCTAACACCAACACTCTTCAAAATCTTTCACTAAATAGAATCAGAAACAACACTGCCAAACACATTCTATTAGGCCACAGTCACCCTGATTCCTAAACCACACAAAGACCCAACAAAGAAAGAGAACTTCAGACCAATCTCCCTTATGAACATTGATGCAAAAATACTTAATAAAACACTAGCAAACCGAATTCAAGAACACATCAAAAGTACCATACACCATGATCAAGTAGGCTTCATCCCAGGAATGCAGGGATGGTTCAACACACAAAAGTTTACCAATGTAATTCACCATATAAAAAAGATGAAAGAAAAAAACCACATGATACTCTCGCTAGATGCGGAAAAAGAATTTGACAAAATCCAACACCCCTTCATGCTAAAGGTTCTGGAGAGAATGGATATACAAGGACCATACCTAGAAATAATAAAGGCAATATACAGCAAGCCAGTGGCCAACATCAAATTAAATGGAGAGAAACTTGAAGCATTTCCTCTAAACTCAGGGACAAGACAAGGATGTCCACTTTCACCATATCTCTTCAATATAGTACTTGAAGTCCTTGCTAGAGCAATAAGACAACTAAAGGACATTAAGGGGATAAAAATTGGACACGAAGAAGGCAAATTATCCCTATTTGCAGACAATATGGTAGTATACATAAGCAACCCCAAAAATTCCACCAGAGAACTCTTACAGCTGATAAACACCTTAGGCAAGGTGGCTGGATACAAAATTAATTCAAAAAAAAGGAAGCCCTTCTTTATACAAATGATAAATGGGCCGATAAAGAAATTTGAAGGACAACACACTTCACAATAGCCACAAACAATATAAAATACCTGGGGGTAACTCTAACCAAACAAGTAAAGGAACTGTACAACAAGAACCTCAAGCCCTTGAAGAAAGAAATTGAAGTAGCCTTTAGAAGATGGAAAGATCTCCCATGCTCATGGATAGGTAGGATCAACATAATAAAAATGGCCATCCTACCAAAGCAATATATAGATTCAATGCAATTCCTATCACAATACCAACAAAATTCTTTATAGACCTAGAAAAAGCCATTCTCAATTTCATATGGAATGACAAAAAACCCAGAATACCTAAATCAATCGTGTACAATAAAAAAACATCTGGAGATATCACCATCCCAGATTTCAAGCTGTACTACAGAGCAATAGTAGTAAAAACAGCATGGTATTGGTATAGAAACAGACCAGTATATCAATTGAATCGAATTGAAGACCCAGAAATGGACCCACACACCTATGGCCACCTAATTTTTGACAAAGAAGCCAAAACCGCACAATGGAAGAAGGAGAACATCTTCTCTTTTTTCATATTTATATATTTATTCTTTATGCATATATACAACAATCAATAAATGGTACCTCATGAAACTGAAAAGTTTCTGTAAGGCAAAGACACTGTCATTCGAACAAAACAGCAGCCTACAGATTGGGAAAAAATCTTCACCAACCCCACATCTGACAGAGGGCTAATATCCAAAATCTACAAAGAACTCAAGAAATTAAAGGCAAAGAAACCAAATAATCCAGTCAAAAAATGGGGAACAGTGCTAAACAGAGAATTCACAAAGGAGGAATCCCTAATGGCTGAGAGACACTTGAAGCAATGCTCAGCATCCTTAATCATCAGAGAAATGCAACTCAAGACAACTCAGAGATTCCATCCCACACCTGTCAGAACAGCTAAGATCAAAAGCTCATATGACAGCACATGCTGGCGAGGGTGTGAAGAAAGGGGAACCCTCCTCCATTGCTGGTGGGAGTGCAGGCTTGTCCAACCACTATGGAGGTCAGTATGGTGATATCTTAGAAAACTTGGAATAGCTCTGCCTCAGGACCCAGCGATAGCACTCCTGGGTATACATCCAAATGACTCCTCACCGAATCACAAGGAAGTTTTCTCATCTATGTTCATAGCAGCCTTATTTGTAATAGCTAGAAACTGGAAACAACCCAGATGTCCTTCAACCAAAGAATGGATTAAAAAACTGTGGTACATCTACACAATGAAATACTACTCAGCTATCAGAAACAAGGAAATCATGCAGTTTGCAGCCAAATGGATGGAACTAGAGAAGCTCATCCTGAGTGAGCTAACCCAGACTCAGAAGGATGCACATGGCATCTATTCACTTATAGTCGGATTTTAGCTATATAGTACAGGATATCTATACTACAACCAACCCACCCAAGGGAACATAGACATAGACATTTGTTTGTTTGTTTGTTTGTTTGTGTATTTTTTTTTTTTTTTAGTTTTCTGTCCCTGTCAATGACAGCCTTTTCACTGGTGGTACCTACTTGTAGGCCCCCAGTGTATGACTTTTGGCCCTCATATGACTTTTGAACCAGGGAAGGGGACTGTTATGTAGGGACACTCCACTCCAAAGGAGTGGGATTGAAGGGTTAGGGGGTAGAGGGTGGGAGGGAGTGGCTGGGAAGGGAGGAAAGAAGACAATATGATGGAGATGTAACCTGAAGCAATAAATAAATAAAGTTTAAAAAATGTGAACAAATTCAAAGCAAAAAAAAAAGAAAATTTAACAATGCTCAAATGCTACACAACACAATCCATGAATTCAATGCAATCTCCAACAAAATATAAATGTTGTTCTTTAGAAACAAAATCTAAAATTTTATATGAAAGCAAAAATACCCTAAAAATCCAAAGTGATCATGGGCAAAATGTATAAACATGGAAGCATAGTAGCATCTGGTTTTTAAGACATTGTAATTGAACCTACATAATTTGGAAATAAAAAGTAGACTGAATAATAGAACAGAATTAAGATCCAAAAACTAAACACTGCATATCTACAGTGAGTGATCTGATTTTTGACTAAGGTGCTAAAGCATATGGTTAAAAAAATACAGCTTCTTTCACAAAGAATGCTGTGAAAACTAGAGAAAGATATGTAAAAGGCTCATACCCTATCTGACACTGATAAGCACTAATCTAACTTTGATTTATTAAATTTTATTAATTTTCTATGATTCAAAAGACAAAATCAGGAGCAGTGATATGGCTAAGTATGTAAAGGTTGAAGACCTCAGATCAGTCATTGAGATCCACAGATATGGCCATGCATGTACATTCATGCACATGCATAACACATATACATGAAATAAAAGTTTAAAAAGTAAAATCATAAAAACAATTAGAAATCCTTATTAATGGTGTTATAGCATAATGATAAAATGTGTGACATCAAAAAATTTGAAAGATGTTATAAAAGAACAGATTTATATTGATTTAAAGTATAATCTGTATATAATTAAAATGTATTATGGAAGCTCTAAATTTTCATTTGTAATCCCCACTGTAACATCAAAGATAATATGTACCACTTAAAAATGTGCCCACAAAACTCGAAGGAATACATGGAAGTGGAAAATGAGAGACTCAAAAACACAAAGATATAGATCAAGATATGAGGAAAATTTGCTGTTTATCTGTGAAGAGATACCAAGGAAACCATCAGCAACAAAATGCATCAATATAAAAATGATTATAGTAAGATTGCAAGATACATAATTAAAATCTTAAAGTCAATTTTGTCCTTGTGTTCTAGCAGCAACCCAATTAGAATTTGTACTTTAAAATTATGTCTGTTATCCCTCCAGAAGAATGAAACACTTGTACATATAACAAAATGTACATATAACAAAATGCACATGATTAAGATGAGAAAGGCAACAAGAACTGAATGCTTTATATTCTTGGATAGGAATACTCAATACCATCAACACACACATTCTCACTATCTTGATTTAAAGTGTCATTGAACTATCAATAAAAACCCTACCAAGTTAGTTTGGGCATATCAACAAAAGGAAGCTAAAACTTATATGGAGAGTGTAAAATTTCAGAATATTGTGCACAATATTTTAAAAGAATAAAGGTAGAGGACTTACACTACTCCACTTCAAGACTTGATGTATGGAAATCCAGATAGTGTGGTATTGTGAATATTAATATAATATAATATAAAATCTACAAATTGATGCATAGAAACTGAACCCAACTGAGAAAATTCAATTCTATACTTCCAAGACTATTTCCATCAAGCGCTGCTAGAATAACTGGATGGGTAGGTATAGACAGATTAAAAAATATATAGTTGCAAAAATAAAACTTTAAAATAATAATCAAAAATTAAATTTTCCTCTGTCATAGACATTCAAGTTTAAGTTTATTACTCTTTTTTTTAATTACAAAGATGAGAGGGCTCATTTCCAAGATGGCAGTATACAGCCCACACTGTATACCAGTGGTAGGAACTCAGTAACTGCAAAAAGAATGAAAGGACACACCACTGACTACCAAACACCAGCATCTGTGGCTCCCCCAGATAGAAGAGAAACCAGATTACAGCAACACACGAAGAGGAACTAGATTACAGCAACACACGTATTCTAGCCACTGACTTCCCAGATCTCCCCACCTTAACAAGGTCAGATCCCTCACTCCCAGCGAGACAGGACCCCAGCTTCTGGTTGCCAGTCACTGCCTGTGGTCCCAAGAGCTACAACACAAGATCATCCTACAAACCCTAGGGTCATTCTTCCAAGTCCTAAGCGTTCAGGTTCTGACTGAATCCAGAGAGAGCTCCTCGGTAAATTCTCCTCAGCCATGGAGACACTCTCCCTCCTCCGGCTGCCAGGTGCTTCCAGTGATCTGGATCAACCACCATTGAGCGCCAGAGACACTCAATCGGGTTTCCAGCCTCCAGGGGCCTCTCTACCAATCTGCTATAGCCCCTGAGAGAGGTTTCCTTTCCAGCCACAGAGACGCTGCCCCTGGCCTTTGGCTTCCTGGCGCTACCAACGACCTGGGACAACTGTCTAACACCAGAGACAGTCAGGCCTCTAGTCCCCAGGGGGCTTCCCCGCCCCAGAGATAGCTCCTCAAACAGGTCTCCCTACAAGTCACAGAGTTGCTCCCCAAACCTCTGGCCACCAGGTGCTTCCAGGCACCGAGGTCAGTAGCCTAGTGCCAGAGACATTCAGAGAGGCTTCTGGCCTCCAGGTGACTCTGAGCTACCCCGCATCCCCTGGAAGAGGTCTTTCTCCAAGCCTCAGAGACGCTCCCCCATGAAGCACCTGGAGGCCTGAAGCTGAGGCAGAATGTCCCTGGGTCTCAGAGGATACCCTCTATGAGAAATTCTCTCAGAGATATGCCCGGTGGCTGGGGGCTGGGGCAAAAATCCCTGGAACTCAGAGGAAGAACTTTAAAAGAAGCTCTCCTGGGGCCATGGAGTCTCCTGGCAGCCAGAAGCTGCCTGGCAAGGTATCTTTGGTGCTAGGCAGTTGACCTGAGTTGCTGGAGATGCCATGTGTCCAGAGGCTGTGAGGAGCGTCTCTGTGACTCAGAGGAAAGCTTGTCCAATTAGTTTTCTCTGGGGGGACAGAGTCATCTGTAGGCCAGAAGCCTAACTGTCTGGGGGTAGGTAGTTTACCTGGGACACTGGAAGTGCCTGGCAGCCTGGCAAAGGAGGGTGGTAGTGACTCTGTGGCTGGAGGGAGACTTTTCCTAGGGGTGGCAGGACAGCATGAAGGTACTTGGTTGCTGGAAGCCTGACTGTCTCTGTTGCTAGGTAACAGTTGATGCGCTGTTACGTCCAGACCCAGAAAGACACACATGGCATGTACTCTCTTATAACTGGATATTAGCGAAACATGGATAGTACAGGATAACTATCCTACAACCCTCAGTCCAAAAAGAACAAGAATCTAGTATAACTATCCTATGAGAAACTCTATCTAGCAGGAAATAAAAACAGATGCTCAGACACACAGCCAAACATTAGTTTCAGCTCTGGGAGTCCTGTATAAGAGAAGGAGGAGGAATAGAGTGACCCAGGGGGGATAAGAACAATACATGAAGATCAACAGAACCACCCAAACTAGTTTCCTAGAGGCTTATGGAGACTGAAACACTAACCAAAAAAAAAAAAAAAAGGAAAAAGAAAGAAAGAAGTTTAGACTAGATCTAGATCTAGATGCCCCCTTATACAAATATAAAGTATAGGCAATTTGGTCTTCATACAGATCCTTTAGCAGGTGGGGGGTGCAGTCTCAGTCATACACTTTGTTACCTGTTAGTTAGACACTTTACCCTAGTTAAGCTGCCATGTCTGCCCCAAAGCAAGAGAAAGCTCTTAGCCCTCATATGACTGATGAACTTGGGGGGGGGCTGATATGGTTGATGCCCCCTCACTCAAGGAGAAGAATAGGAGGGAGAAAGGGAAGAGGGTGGGACACTGGGCCAGGGAGGGGGGGGAGGGGACTGTGATTGAGATGTAACTTGAATTAATAATTGAATGTAAAAAAAAATACAAAGATGACTTCTCAAACCAAAATAATGAGGCAGATAAAATAATATAAGTAGGAAACAATCATAAAAGAATAAAAGAAACATGTCAATAACTGGTAAAAATCCAGATAACACTATATAACTATATAACTATATAACTATATATATATATATATATAAAACACAAGTCTTGAACCTAAGGCTCAGGGAACATCAAGGGAGACAGGGCAGAAAGATTGTTAAAGCCAGAAAATTAGGAAGTCTGTTGTGCAATGTGTCTCCTAGAAATGACAGCAAAGCTTCACCCATAATACTTCAATTATATGGCTGCCCAAACAATAATACCACCAGCAGATATGCTAATGTAGAAAGAGAAATCTTAGGACCTTATCCATAGACAAAGAACAAAGAAAACTAAGGGAAGCTGATGGCAAAAGAACTAGTCTTCCCCATGGAAGATCTCCTAAATGGTTATCAAATACGAAATGATCATCCCTTAAATCATGTACATGGAACACTATACAGAGCAGGTGTGTGTGTGTGTGTGTGTGTGTGTGTGTGTGTGTGTGTGTGTGTATGTGTGTGTGCATATGCGTGTGTGTGTATGTGTTTGTGTGAGAGAGAGACAGAGAGAGAGAGAGAGAGAGAGAGAGAGAGAATAACAAGAGGAAGCTAGGAGCTTGAGTGGGAATACACAGGGACATGAAAGGAGGTGGAGGAAGGAAAGGGAACTGAAGGAAATGATATAATAAAAAAATTACTTAAAAAAACTTTTAAAAATGCAAGAATGATCCAAATAAGGAAAGATAGTAAACTTATATAGAAAATAAGAAATTATGTGTAAAAATAAAGTTAATATATAATTGAAAAGGAATAATAAAAGGTTAGAAATCACTAGTGGTTTTAACAATAGATAAGTTGATTAGAGAATCAATATAAGGAAGGGGATCCAAGATGGCCGTGGCCTGCGCAGACGTATTTTGATTTCGGGGTTAACAGTCACAGGGTGGCAAGTGTTGCAGGACACTGTACAAATGGCTCGACCCCTCTAGATCTCACTCAACTACCCAGGGACCACTGAGGGTCCCTGGGCAAGACGCTCCCTCCCACTCTTGGACACACAAGGGAGCTGCAGGATCTGGGAATTAGGATCCCCCATTCCCCACCAGGAGAGACACACAGGGTAAGTTCCAATCTAATAACCAGCAGGCAGATTCAGATCCCACACAGAGATAATCCCCACCCTGCTGGGCACACCAAGTCTCCCACAGATGATCCATCTATCTGGCAAAAGGTTGGAAGTGAGCTCACCTCGGCTGCAAAGTGCCTTCAGACTGCAGATTGCAACCCACTGCGGTGACGTCACTGGCCAGTTTCCAGGCCGTGGGAGTGGCAAGGCTATTGGAGGTGAAGGCAGATTTACCCACCACAGGAGACAACCCCTAGCAAACTGCGAGGTATTTGAAACTATTGTACATCAGACTTTTTTACTAGTACTGCCCCTCCTGCAGGGAACCAGAGCTAACTTGTACACAGCTCCACCCCTGGATTAGTTAAGTCTCCAACTAGGAGGCGGGGCTGAATGACTCACCTTATAGGGGTGAAGTAAGGAAACTCAACTCCTACACCAAAGCACCCCCTTTGGACCCAAGTCCAGAAGACAACTAAAAATTTCCACATGGCCAGAGGCCCTACACACACACACACACACACACACACACACACACACACACACACAAAGCAGAGCGAAATGACTCCAACAAAAGAAAGCAACACTATTCCATCCAGCACGAACCTCCTCACAACAGCTGAAACACATGAAAACGATGACAATTCTACATTATGGAAAGTGATAGAGTCCCTTCAAGAAGAACTTAAATCTATGAAGGAATTCAAAGAAGCCACAATTGCACATACAAAAGCGATGGAAAACACCATTAGAGAACTTCAGAACAAGGTGAGAAAGCTAAAAAATCTCTCACCCACAATATCAAAGAAATCAAGGAACCAATGAAAAGACAGAACCTAAGAATTATAGGCATAGAGGAAAGACGAGACTCCCGACCCCATAGTCCAGGAAATATTTTCAAAAAATCATAGAAGAAAACTTCCCAAGCCTAAAGAAAGAGATGACAGTAAAAATCCAAGAGGCTTACAGAACATCAAACAGATTAGATCAGAAAAGAAACTCCTTTTGCCACATAATAATAGAAACTCCAAACGTAGAAAACAAAGAAAGGATATTAAAAGCTGTAAAAGAAAAAGGCCAAGTCACATACAATGGAACACCCATCAGAATCACACCTGACTTCTCCTCAGAAACTTTAAAAGCTAGAAGGGCCTGGATGGATGTCCTAAAAGCCCTGAGAGAACATAGGTGCCCAGCCAGACTACTAGACCCAGCAAAACTCTCTATCAACATAGAAGGAGAAAACAAGATATTCCATAACAAAATCAAATTCAAACAATATCTCCCCACAAACCCAGCCCTACAGAAGATCCTAGAAGGAAAATTCCAACACAGAGAAGATAACTACACCCAAGAAAACAGAGGAAATAGAAACCTCCACAGCAACTAAACAAAAAGAAACACAAGACAGCCAGCTATACCAAAATAATGGGAAATAACAACCCCTGGTCACTAATATCCATCAACATCAATGGACTCAACTCACCAATAAAAAAAACACAGAGTTGCAGATTGGATCCGTAAACAAGACCCATCTTTTTGCTGTATACAAGAAACACATCTCACTATTGAAGATAAACACTATCTCAGAGTAAAGGGCTGGGAAAAGGTTTACCAAGCAAATGAACCCAGGAAACAAGCTGGAGTAGCCACCTCAATATCAAAAAAAAAAAAAAAATAGACTTCCAATTGAAGTTAATAAAAAAAGACAGAGAAGGGCATTACATACTCGTTAAAGGAAATATCCACCAAGAGAACATCTCAATACTGAACATCTATGCCCCAAAAAAAGGCACCTATATTTATAAAAGAAACGCTTCTAAAACTTAAATCACACATTGATCCAAACACTTTAATAGTGGGAGACTTCAACACCCCACTCACAACTACGGACAGATCATCAAGGCAGAAGCCAAACCGAGAAATAATGAGTCTAACAGATCATGAGCCAAATGGACCTAACAGATAACTACAGAACGTTTCACCCAAACACAAAAGAATACACCTTCTTCTCAGCACCTCATGGAACCTTCTCCAAAATCGACCATATAGTTGGACACAAGGATAGCCTCAACAGATACAAGAAAATTGAAATAACCCCTTGTATTTTATCAGACCACCATGGAATAAAGCTGGACTTCAATAGCAAAAGAATCAAGAGAAAGTCTACACACACATGGAAATTGAACAACTCTTTACTAGAGGACCACTGGGTCAGGGAAGAAATAAAGAAGGAAATCAAAGACTGATTAAACTCCAACGAAAATGAAGGCACAACATACCCAAACCTATGGGGAACAATGAAAACTGTACTATGAGGAAAGTTCATAGAACTAAGTGCCTTCAAAAAGAAAATTGTGACAGCTCATATTAGCGAATTAACAGCTAAACTGGGTGAATTGGAAAAAAAAGAAGCAAACACTCCCAAGAGGAGCAGAAGGCAGGAGATCATCAAACTTAGGGCTGAAATCAACAATTTAGAAACAAAAAGAACTATACAAAGAATCAATGAAACCAAGAGTTGGTTCTTCGAGGAAATCAACAAAATAGACAGACCCTTAGTCACATTAACTAAAGACAGAGGGAGAAAACACAAATGAACACAATCAGAAATGAAAAGGGAGAAATAACAACAGACATTGAGGAAATCCAGGGAATATTTGGATCCTACTTTAAAAATCTATACTCGACCAAATTTGAAAACTTAACTGAAATGGACAATTTTCTTGGTAAATTCCACCTACCGAAGCTAAATCAAGATCAGATAAACAGATTAAACAGCCCTATGACCCCTAAGGTAATAGAAACAGTCATTAAAAATTTCCCAACCAAAAAAAGCCCAGGGCCAGATGGCTTTAGCACAGAATTCTACCGGACCTTCAAAGAGGAGCTAACACCAATACTTTTCAAAATCTTTTACAAAATAGGATCTGGAAGAACATTGCCAAACTCATTCTATGAGGCCACAGTCACCCTGATTCCTAAACCACACAAAGACTCAACAAAGAAAGAGAACTTCAGACCAATCTCCCTCATGAATATAGATGCAAAAATACTTAATAAAATACTAGCAAACCGAATTCAAGAACACACCAAAAGTATCATACACCATGATCAAGTAGGCTTCATCCCAGGAATGCAGGGATGGTTCAACATACGAAAGTCTATCAATGTAATTCACCATATAAACAAGATGAAGGAAAAAAATCCATGATAATCTTGCTAGATGCAGAAACACATTTGACAAAATCCAACACCCCTTCATGCTAAAAGTTCTGGAGAGAACGAGCATACAAGGACCGTACCTAGAAATAATAAATGCAATATACAGCAGGCCAGTGGCCAACATCAAATTGAATGGAGAGAAATTTGAGGCATTCCTGTAAACTTAGGGACAAGACAAGGATGACCACTTTCACCATATCTTTTCAATATAGTACTTGAAGTTCTTGCAAGAGCAATAAGACAACTAAAGGATATCAAGGGGATAACCATTGGAAACGAAGAATTCAAATTATCCCTATTTGCAGATGATATGATAGTATACATAAGCGACCCCAAAAATTCCACCAGAGAACTCTTACAGCTGATAAACACCTTCAGCAAAGTGGCTGGATACAAAATTAATTAAAAAAAAAAAAAACAGAAGCCCTTCTTTATACAACAAACAAGTGGGCTGAGAAAGAAATAAGGGAAAGAACCCCCTTCACAATAGCCACAAACAACATAAAATACCTGGGGGTAACTCTAACCAAGCAAGTAAACGACCTATATAACAAGAACTTCAAGCCCTTGAAGAAATAATGGAAGAGGCCTTTAGAAGATGGAAACATCTCCCATGCTCATGGATAGGTAGTATCAACATAATAAAAATGGCCTCCTACCAAAAGCAATATAGATTCAATGCAATTCCTATCAAAATACCAACACAATTTTTTATAGACTTGGAAAGAGCTATTCTCGATTTCATATGGAACAACAAAAAGCCCAGAATAGCAAAAACAATCCTGTACAATAATAAAAAAAAATATGGAGGTATCACCATGCCAGATATCAAGCTGTACTACAGAGCAATAGTAGTAAAAACAGCATGGTATTGGTATAGAAACAGACCAGTAGATCAATGGAATCGAATTAAAGATCCAGAAATAGACCCATACACCTATGGCCACCTAATTTTTGACAAAGAAGCCAAAACAGCACAATGGAAGAAGGACAGCATCTTCAACAAATGGTGCTGGTCCAACTGGATGTCCACTTGTAAAAGAATGAAATTAGGCCCATACTTATCACCTTGTACAAAACTTAAGTCTCTGTGGATCAAAGACCTTAACATAAGGCCGGTCACACTAAATCTACTAGAAGAAAAAGTGGGAGAAACCCTTGAACTCATTGGCACAGGTGACAACTTCCTGAACAGAACACCAACAGCTCAGGACCTGAGACCAACAATCAATAAATGGGACCTCATGAAACTGAAAAGCTTCTGTAAGGCAAAAGACACTGTCATTTGAACAAAATGTCAGCCTACAGACTGGGAGAAAATCTTCACCAAGCCCACATCTGACAGAGGGCTAATATCCAAAATCTACAAAGAACTCATGAAATTAAATTCCAAGAAAACAAATAATCCAATCAAAAAATGGGGAACATAGCTAAATAGAGAATTCACAAAGGAGGAATTCCTAAAGGCTGAGAGACACTTGAAGCAATGCTCAGCATCCTTAATCATCAGAGAAATGCAACTCAAGACAACTCTGAGATTCCATCGCACACCTGTCAGAATGGCTAAGATCAAAAGCTCATATGACAGCACATGCTGGTGAGGATGTGAAGAAATGGGAACCCTCCTCCATTGCTGGTGGGAGTGCAGGCTTGTGCAACCACTATGGAGGTCAATCTGGCGATATCTTAGAAAACTTGGAATAGCTTTGCCTCAGGACCCAGCCATACCACTTCTGGGTATACACCCAAATGCCTCTTCACAGAATCATAAGGAAGTTTCCTCACTATGTTCATAGCAGCCTTATTTGTAATAGCTAGAACCTGGAAACAACCCAGGTGTCCCTCAAGTGAAGAATGGGTTAAAAAACTGTGGTACATCTACAGAATGGAATATTATTCAGCTATCAGGAACAACGAAATTATGCAATTTGCAGGCAAATGGATGGAACTAGAAAAGCTCATCCTGAGTGAGCTAACTCAGACTCAGAAGGATGCATATGGCATCTATTCACTTATAGTAGGATTTTAGCTATATAGTAGAAGGTATCAATACTACAACCAACACACCAAAGGGAACTTTGACATAGACTTTTTATTTTTTATTTTTATTTTTTTATTTCATTTTTTTATATATTTTTATATTCTTTAGTCTTTTTTATCTATTTGTCTGCTTATTTGTTTGTTTGTTTGTTTTTTAGTTCTCTCTCCTGGGCAATGAGACACTCTTCACTGATGTTATTGTCTCGTAGACCCCCAATGAATGCTGAGGCTCTTGGCCCTCATACGACCTCTCAACTGAGATGAGGTACTGTTATATAAGGACACCCCACCCCAGAGAAATGGGATGGAAGTGTAAGGAGGTAAAGAAAAAAAATGAAATGTGATGTTTTGGCCCTTTACTACTAATTGTCATAAACTGTTTAGGATAATTAAGAAATGCAAACTAATAGTTATGCAAGCCAGTCATTCTGTTAGGTACTATGACAGCCTATTATAGTTATTTTCTAAGCTAATCAGAAATAAAGCTGCTAAGAGACAAGCAACATCTGCTTACCCTAATATAAGAGATAGATAGGGCCTCTTCAAAAACCTCAAGAGATCTGCAGAATATGGCATTCAAAGATGTCTTTAGATTTTTTTATGTCGAGACATATCAACTCCTGACAGCACCCCCTATTCTACCCCAAGTAGAAGATGAGCATCGAAGAATCTCCAGTGGGAAATGACTGAATTAGTTGCAAGCCTATCTCTTGGTAGGGAAAGCCCCTTGCTCCAACTGTAGACCGAATGCTGTCCAAAAAGGACAAAACCTGGAAGCAGGTAAGTCGACAGCCTAGCTCTGTGAAGACAGGGTAGGCAAATCCTTCATAACCCCTGCTCTACAATCAATGTCTGTCAGAGAAACGGGGCCAAACGACTGAATATCGATGCTGTAATGTATGGAGAGAAAATGGGAACTGTCCAGGCAGCCATTGGTATGTCATTTCTTAGTATGGGAAGCTGCAGGCCCTGCACCTCCTATAAAATCAGATATATTTATCCCTCTCAGGTCTCTGAGGTGGTTGAAGAACAGACAGCTAGAGTCTCATAATTAAATTTTGAGTTGTTTAGGAGTCTAGAGAATGTTATGGATCTAAGAAGATGCTTTTAAAATTGTGTTGCAAGTTAGTATGAATGTGGAATTAGATATAGAACTTTAAACTCATGGAGATGGTTTGATAGTAGAATGTAAAAGTCAGGTGCCAAATACATATGGACTGGTCATTGTGAATGTATGCTAAGCCATATAACCCTCATAACTGTGGTCTAATTACCTCTGTTGTTTTGTATTGTATTTATTATTATAAGAGAAAGAGCCATTTGTTAGCCTGAAAGGGGAAATAAGATATACCTTAAACTTAAAAAAAAAAAAATAAAGGGAAGAAGATGGGGGTTTGAGGGTGGGAGGGTGGGACCAGAGGGGAGAATAGGGAAGGGACTGCGATTGAGATGTAACTTGAAGAATTAAAAAAATAAAGGAAAAAAAGTAAAATGAAAAGAAAAGAAAAGAATAATTCAGATTTAAGAGCCTGTTTTCAGAAGGAGACATCTCTATTGAAATGTCTATTAACACAAGGAGTTTTCCTGATTTTGTAATTTACTTCATTCAGAAAATATTGATTCATTGGGTCCTATTGAATAAATTGAGTATTTGTTTTCTTCTACAAGAAGGAGCTGGTAGAGTTTGGTGATCAGATTCTATGCAGCGGAGATGACTCAAGCAATCCAATAAGTCTTGTTGTAACTTTGTATTTTGCTTCTAATTTTTTTTTTTTGTCCATTGAAAATCCAAATGTGTCTATGATTAATTATTTTATCCCATCATCCATTTAGATATGATGGTATATTCCCAGAAAGACAGTATATAGCAAAGACTATGAATTTTGTAACTTTAGAGGGTCCTAAATAGGCCTTTTCTAGGTTATCTAACTGCTTCATCTGAGCTGGACACTGGATTACCTAAATTGTGTGGATTTTGATGGCGATTGTATTCATTTTGTTCATGGCACTTTTCAGTGCCGGGAAGAGACTTTCTTTTGGACCAACAGATTCTAACACTTCTTCTGGAATTGATTCCAACCGATGATGAGCTACATCTGGCCTGTGAAATGAAAATAGCAAACCTTTAATTGAGTCCAAGTTAAGTGGATCTACATCATCTGCTCAGTCAACTTTTGCCAAAATGGATGGTACTGTGTCAGTGCTCCATAATTTCAGAGGTGGATTTCCCTTCTTTATAAACAATGTGTTTTCCTTTATTTAAGCAAAAGAAGAGAAAAAAATCAAAAACAACCAACCTCTGCTGTATGTAAAACTCATTTTGGCTCTTTTGTATATTTGGAAACAGAACTCCTAAAACAACCTTAACTGACCTTTGTTTTGTTTTTGTTGGATCCTTGCCAGCCTCACCCTTATCACACTGCACAAGGGGCACTGGCTAGGGGAGCTCTGCAGAAGTAACTGAGTTCGATTCATCTTAGTATCTGAAGGACCAACACAGAAAGAATGTGATGAGATATGAGAAAAAAAATCAGTAAATTCCAGGAACTACCACTGTTCCTCAGTCATTTTCAGTCTCAGCTCAAATTGGAAAATACTCACTCCAGAAGGAACCCAAATGGTCACGATAAACAGAGAGAATTTTGTTCTACAATTTTGTCCAGTTTCCTACATATAAGAGTAATAAATATCGAAAGGGAAATGGGCTGAAAGTGTATGTTTTTGAAGCTCGAGAAACCACCTAGCTATGGAGGGCTAGGGCCTACAGTGGAGGCTGCAACTGCCATCAACCCTGCATGAAGGAGCTTTTCATCCCAGCCAAGCACCAGTCGCAGAGGCCTGTTTTCAGACCCAGGTTGGAGATTTTGATGCTAAAGTTTCTGATTGGCTAGACTGTCTGTCATGATTAGTGACAGAGCCTCTATTCATTTAAATCAGCGATTTTCAACCTTCCTAATGCTGTGAACCTTTAATGCAGTTCCTCATTTTGTGGTGACCTTCAACCATAAAATTATTTTTGTTGCTACAACATGACTGCAATTTTGCTACTGTTATGAACCATAATGTAAATATCTGTGTTTTCCAGTGGTCTTAGGCAACCCGTGTAAAAAGGCTGTTTGACACCAAAAGGGGTCATGACCCACAGGTTGAGAGCCTTAGATTCTCTGGATTCATGATGCAATAAGGTAATAGTTCCATTATGTTTCAAGTCTTCTATACTAATTAAAAGTCCTCCATTTCTGGAGAGTTTTTTATTATCATTATTTCTGTGATATTGATTATATAAATATTAACTTCTAGTACCAAGGTATTACCAAGGTTTTTACTTACTATGGTTTTAGTCTTATACAGCTCTTTCATAGCCTCTGTTGATATCTTTGTTTAGTCTTTGTACTTAATTAATTTTACCCTTTGAATACATAGAGTACTTCAGGATTCTTGTAAAACACCAAGCTGTCACTGTAGCATTTAAGTCTAAATGATAAGTCTGTCTCTCAACTGATCATTTCCTTAGCTGGATCACTCATGTCTACTTCTTTAGCCCTTCACTGTATTACAATGCATTACAGCATCTGAGAAGTCAGTGGATTAAGCAGCAAAAAATAGTGCCAGTTAATGAATCACAGGCTGATTTTAAACAAGGCTTAAAAATGAAAAAAGAAAACCTTAAAATATGTGAGTTTTCTGGGTTGGAAATGGAGCTCAAAGAGAGTGTGCTTGCTTATTAAATGGATAAACCATGTTAGCCTCAGACATTATTCTAAGCCAGGGTAAAAGGCAAATGTTTAGAGAGTGTTGGTAAGGCATAGTTGGCTGGGTAATATAAGTATGTATGTGTAACACTGAAGATATTAGTATAAAAGAATCCACAAAACACTATGCTTTTGTTACAAATATTATGAGAAGGTATATTCTAGCTTATTCAAATGTAAGCTAATATTAAATAATTAATATGAGAGAACATTGTCAAGAAAAAGCATCTTAAAAGTAAATGAAAGAACAATTAAACAGATTGTATGAACTATTTTTAATAATTATTATTTTATAATAATCTATACAATGTTTACATTAAATGTAAACATGTGCTAAAAAAATACAACATGGGGCAGGGAGATGCTCAGTGCACAGAAATGAACCTTTCTCCTTTATCCCCAATTTAACTTAGTTCTAATTAACATAATGGAAATTGATTATTATATTTGTAGGTTTCCTCTATCGAATATAAAATACATAGAACAATAGACCACATAGGCATAAAGATCTGAGTTCAGATTTTCAGAAGCCACATAAAATTGGGGCACTGTAATTTGTGCATATAACCCCAACTGAAGGAGAAGAAGCAGGTAGATTTCCTGAGTTCATTGGCCAGCCAATCTTATCAAATCAGTGAGATAAGATTCCAGGATCAGTGAGAAATCCTGCCACACAAACTAAGTTGGAGGAAAGAGAAAGACACTTGACATTACATCAACTTCTGGCCTCAAATACATGTGAATACAAAGACACACACACACACACATGCACGCATGGATGCACCTGAATTATATATATATATATAAGAACTTGAAGGTAGATAAAGGAATGTGAAAAAAAATCTCTCATATAACCCAAGAAAATAGATTTCTCATGACACTGACATTTACTTTAAAATATCAAAAGGTAACCGCTACACTATGGAACCAGGTGTATACAGTGTTCTGTCTGCAGGTATATCTGCAGGCCAGAAGAGGGCACCAGATTTCATTATGGATGGTTGTGAGCCACCATGTGGTTGCTGGGAATTGAACTCATGACCTCTGGAAGAGCAGCCAGTGCTCTTAACTGCTGAGCCATCTCTCCAGCCTAGGGTGGGACAGGAAGGGGAAATAGGAAAGGGTTTGTGACTGAGATGTAACTTGAAGAAAAAAAAATAAAGTATTTAATAAAAATAAAAATCAGGGGAAAACTAAACAGGAACAACCTTTGTTCTTCTGAAGCAAAACCAAGCTTAAGGTTTCTTGTATCATAAAAATTCCTCCAGTGAACTGTGCTCACGGGGTTGCTATCATTTTGAAATTGGGGTGTATGGTGGAGCAGTGCCTTTGCTTTGCAAGGCAATGATTAAGTTCTGCTTATGGTCAAGGCTTTGCTATTATCCAAGTATCTGAAACAATTATATGAATAAATGGCTTTGGTATCATCAAAAAAAATATCAAAAGGTAGTCTATCTTAAGACACACTCAGTTTTTGTAATCTGTAACAATGTGGCAAGATTTCAACAAGTTTTGAAACATACATAGTAAAGTCACACATGTCTAGAAAAGTTATTAGGCATAGCAAATCACCGACTACACCAGAAACAAAAGGAAAGCACAGAAACTAAAACCAAAGGTCCTAAAACTATGTAATATAATATGGTGAAATAGAAGTAAATATGCCTACTATTATAAATGGTTAAAATCTATAAAGCAAAACTTGTAAATGGGCTAAAATATGTATTAGTCATTTAAAAAGCAATCTTCAAATTCAATTATTTTAATTATCAGTAATAATTCTTAATTCTCATTTTACATGATTCACAAAGAATTAAATCATAGGGTGAATAACAATATTATAGTAAGAGCTTAATAAAGGTTAGTATTTTTTATATTCATAAAAATTTTAATTGTTTTCTGAGTAGCTTAGAAAATAACTGTGGTAGACTGTCATAGTAACTAACAAAATGACACACTTGCATGACTATTAGTTTCCATTTCTTAATTATCCTAAACACTTTATGATGGTTGGTAGCAAGAGGCCAAAACTTTACATTTCATTTTTAAGCATTACTAGGTACAATACCTTTAAGAATCGTTACCCTTAATTTTGTATCAATACACAAAGATCAATACCTATGTAGCCCAATACAATCTTAATTTTGCATCAATATACAAGGGTCAGTACTATTGTGGCCAAATATAATCTTAATTTTGTATCAATATATAAAGATCAATACCGATGCATTAATATACAATGATCAATACCAATTTAGCCAAATATAATATTAACTTTGTATCAATATACAAAGGTATAAGGGCATATTCAATAATCTGTCCTTTTTTCTTGATCTTTTCTATACTATATCTATGTCCCATTTTTTCTCAAGTCTGTTCACTCCTACATAGGAGAGAAAGAAGGATACAGAAAAGAAAAAGAGAGAAATCCTGTCCAGGCAGCCACTGGTATGTCATTTCTTAGTTTTGGAAACTGCAGGCCCTGCACTTCCTATATAATCAGATATATTTATCCCTCTCAGGTCTCTGAGGTGGTTGAAGAATAGATAGCTACAGTCTCATAGTTAAATTTTGAATTGTTTAGGAATCAAGAGGGTGTTCTGGATCTAAGAAGATATTTTTAAAATTGTGAGGCAAGTTAATATGAAAGCTGAGTTAGATATAGAACTTTAAACTCATGGAGATGGTTAGATAGTAGAATGTTAAAGTCAGGGCCAAATACATATGGGCTGGACATTGGGAATGTATGCTAAGCCGTATAACTCTCGTAATTGTGGCCTATTTATTTCTGTTGTTTTGTATTGTATTTATAGTTATAAGAGAAAGAACCATTTCTTGGACTGAAAGGGGGAGCTGTTGGGGGGAAAATACCTTAAACTAAAAAAAAAAAAAAAAAAAAAA
>CAJQZJ010000199.1:265368-293168 GCA_907164525.1 Lophiomys imhausi
AAAGATGTTTTCTTAACTTAAGATTTTTTGATATCGAGACATGTCAGCTCCTGACAGCACCCCCTATATTACTCCAAGTAGAAGATGAGCATCGAAGAATCTCCAGTGGGAGATGATTAAATTGGTGGTAAGCCATTCTCTTGGCAAGAAAAACCACTTGCTTCAACTGTAGACAGACTTCTGTCCAAAAAGGACAAAACTTGGAAGCAGATAAGTCGACAGCCTAGCTCTGCCAAGACAGGGTAGGTAAGTCCTTCATAATTCCTGCTCTGCAACCAATGTCTGTCAGAGAAATGGGGCCAAATGGCTGAAGATTGATGCTGTAATGTATGGAGAGAAAATGGGAACTGTCCAGGCAGCCACTGGTATGTCATTTTTTAGTTTTGGAAACTGCAGGCCCTGCATTTCCTATATAATCAGAGATATTTATCCCTCTCAGGTCTCTGAGGTGGTTGAAGAATAGATAACTAGAGTCTCATAGTTAAAATTTGAGTTGTTTAGGAATCAAGAGGGTGTTCTGGATCTAAGAAGATATTTTTAAAATTGTGAGGCAAGTTAGTATGAAAGCTGAGTTAGATATAGAACTTTAAACTCATGGAGATGGTTAGATAGTAGAATGTTAAAGTCAGGTGCCAAATACATATGGACTGGACATTGGGAATATATGCTAAGCCATATAACTCTTATAATTGTGGCCTATTTATTTCTGTTGTTTTGTATTGTATTTATAGTTATAAGAAAAAGAACCATTTTTTGGACTGAAAGGGAGAGCTGTTGGGGGGAAAGAAGAAATACCTTAAATTTAAAAAAAAAACAAAAAGAAGGGAAGAGGATGGGGGGTTAGGGGGAGGAGGGTGGAAGGGTGGGACTGGAGTGGGGAGTAGGGAGGGGATTGTGATTGAGATGGAACTTGAAGAAATAAAAAATAAATTATTAAAAAAAATTTTATCTTAGTTGTCACAATTTTCTAATGTGTAAAAGTAGAGTAAAATTGGATATGAGTAATGCTAAAATTGCAACCAAGAAATTTCAATGCTACTTGTGTTCCTGTCATTATTTCCCAATTTTATTATTGTCTGGGTTTTAGTTTCTTTTATGAAGTGTGAATGATGTGATACATCAAACAGATATAAGAAATCACCAAGTGCTGGGTGGTGGTGGCACATACCTTGAATCCTAATACTTGGCATGCAGAGGGCAGCCAGATTTCTATGATTTCAAGGTTAACCTAGTCAACAGGGTGAGTTCCAGGACATCCAAGGCTACACAAAGAAACCCTCTCTCAAAAGAAGTAGAAGAAGAAAAAGAAGAAGAAGAAGAAGAAGAAGAAGAAGAAGAAGAAGAAGAAGAGGAGGAGGAGGAGGAGGAGGAGGAGGAGGAGGAGGAGGAGGAGGAGGAGGAGACAAGAAAATAAATCAGTAAGCTTTATGAACTAATAATCTCTATTGAGCCTCAGGGTAATAAATTCTGTTCTGGTCATGTCTAAGTGTGGGGCACCCTGATGTCCTGATAGAAATCTACCTAAATCAGCCTTGAGTGCTGCCACCCTGAGAAGCAAAGGACGATGACTCAATAAAAATAAAACCATCACACATACCAAAAGTTTTATTTGTTCAGAAAACAAAGACAACATTATACCTACTCAAAGTAGTGTAATTTTGTTACCATGTATTGAGCTTTGAAATGTGGGGAACATATAGGACTGGGGTTGATTCCATAGGACAGAAGCAAGATACATGTGACAAGCATTACTGGAAGACTGAGGCACTTGTAGAGGTGTAAAAACCTTAATTAATTTGACCAGAAAAAGCAGAAATTTAGGGAGGAAAATAGAGAAGAGAAACAGGGAAGTGAACTACAGATCATGAAGGATCCTGAGCTGTTCTCTTCTCTAGACCCAGAAATAGCTCTGAGCATGAGCCTTACATGGCTCTTACATGGCTTTAAGAATAAGAAACAAGCCATGTTTCCAGCTAGCAAATGCTGGCTTACAGTGTGCTTCATATTTTCATCCCACTAGAGAAGAGCACGTACTTGCAAGTTACAAAGAGGAATGGACATTAAAAAATGTCTCAGACCATAAGGACAGACCAGAAAATTGAAGTAGTTATAAATAAATACTAGAGTATAATTATCAGTGGAGTGGTTCAATGACTGTCATAGAACTTTATTATAGACACATTATTTTCACACTATTAACAGCTATCAAAACTCAATGAAACATCAACTTTTCTGGTAAATAGGAAAAAGCAGTTAAAGAAATGAAAGTCACAATGAAATAAGATTCACCTAAAACCCAACTCCATACCCAGGATACTTTCTGGTTTTTTTTTTTTTTGAATTTTGGTATGCAGAGGAAATTTGTTCCTTTGTTCTCCTGTCTTTAGGATTTGTAAATACCACTGATGGAAGAATAATAAAAGTAGATTGTATGAGGCTATTAACCCATGAGAAATAAATATTTTGGTGAACAAAGCATTGATGAAGTGGATATTTAATGATCAGGAGCACTACAAAAGCGTGTGACTACATTTTTTCCTTGTCAATTTTGGGTACATAAGGGGTACAATTTCTCTAAGCCACTTCTAATTTTAAGAACCGCCCTAGAGACTCTGAATATAATACCTCTTTGCTTTATTTAGCCAAAATTGATTTTGGCCTCTAAGATTCCTCACTATGGAGGCTGTAAGGTCTTACAAAGTTTCTGAACCCAATTACATGTCAACTTGAAGATCTGAAGAGGATTCATATACAAGTCATGGTTATTTATATATTGTACATATGTGGATATGTCACACAACGTAAGTGATTATATGTTGTATATACTAAATTAGATAGACCATTTTTAAACCATCTAACTTCATCCAAGAAGGAAATGCTTGAATCATTGGTGTAAGATACAGCAGCTTATATTGCAGGTGTATGACACATTACTTGCCCAGAGCATGAGTGTCTTGATTTTATCCACATCCACTAATGAGAAACTAATAAATATTTTAGCTGCCAATTTATTCCTAATTCCAATAACATGGTTTTTCTCTTCTGTTTAATCAGTGCACCGTGCTTCAAGTTATTCAAGTGACAACTGCACCTGTGAAGGTAAAGAAACCCCAGGAAACTGCTATGGAAGAAAGGTGAGGTCAGACTCACATAGAAGATGATCCACCAGACAGCAAAATGCCATGGAACAGACAGTGCATTGTTCTTCCTATCACTAGGTACTCTCTCAGCACTGGCCATTTAATATTTGTTGGGTCTTTTCTGAATGAGGTGAAAAATAATGTGTTTCTGATAGCTTGAAACTCTATCAAAGAATAGCAGAAACATATAGCTGCAGACCTTCAATTCAGCCACAGTGGACTTTGGCTATTTCCAGAAATTTAGAAAATAGATCCCTGAGTGTAAAATATGCAGAGCAAGCATGCTCATCTACATCCCAGTCATGTCATAAAAGGAAGACATTAGCTCCCTCTGGACCACCTTCATGGTCTGTTTTCCTACTCTGGGTTATAAACTATTTTTACTTTTGACAATCATCATCATTGTTCTAGGAACATAAAGACTAAAAATGCTTTTTAGCTAGATAGCTGGAAAATGAACTATTCTGCTATATCCTTCTATATCCTAAATTTTGTTATTCAAGCAAATATTAAATGACCATTGGTATGGGTCAGAACCTGATGATATGAAGAACAACAGTCAGTCATGTCAGGCATCTAGCAGATTGCCTTGTTGGTGGCAAAGCTCTGTCAAGACAGTGTGACCTCTTACCTTTACAAAAAAAAAAAAAATGGACCAGAAAATTCTCCTATTATTACCACTTGAGGCCACTCTCTCTACTTTATAATGCAGTTATGGTTCAGTGTGGAATAGCACACACACCACAGCAGTAAGCATATGTTTACATGGAAAGCTCATAAGGAGCTTCCTTAGGGTTCTTATTACAACTTAAAACTTGAAAGCATCTAATGAAGGTTGAGAATTTTTACCTTTATGTCATTGTTGAATTTTCATAGCCATATATGACCTCGAATCTTACTGTTGCCCATCATGTGAAGCATTCTGAATTTATTGCATTTCTAAAATTATTTGACTTTCTTAATGTTTTGCTTTGTAGAATAGTGTCTGCAATCATTTGAAAAACAAATGACCTTAGGTCATTGAACAGTAGTTGATCCTTGGTTGATGGCACCATTTGAGATCATGGAAACTTTTAGGTCATGGAGATTTAATAGAGAAAATATATCACTGAGACAGGGCTATGAGACTTTACAGCCTAAATCCCCTTCCATTTATTCTCTCTGTCTTATGTTTGTTATTGGAGATGTGCTCTTATGCTTCCCCCACCATTGTTGTTTCCCCATCTGGAACTATATGTCAGAATAAACCCTTTCTTCTAAGTTTGTTTTGACCATGGTATTCTGTCATAGTAACAAAATGTAGCTAATACAAAGATTGTTTGTGGTAGAAGTTAGGTCTCTTTAGTGAAATTATTAGGCAGTTCAAATTTGGTAGCACATGAGGAAAGCTTGGCTTCCCTTTACTTGCTGATATGGACAAAGCCAGTTGTGGCCGGACAATATGCCCTGTTGAAAGGGTGTTGTAAAGAAACCGCACAAGCCACGAAGATGATGTCAGTTACCGGGAGAAGCAACGGGACTGCTGGACATTATGAGAAATCTCATGCACCTTCTAGACTGCCAAGGATCTCGAGATAAGGTGATATATAAGGAAGAAAACTCCACATGGTCTCTCCTTTCCTCCTGCCCTCACGGACTGAGAAGTCATGCTGAAGAAGTGAACAGCTGCTATAGCCCAAGGCAAAGGCACAGCATAAACCTGTTGAGAGAGAGTTCTTCAAAGGTGTCTGTCTTGGGGTTCCAGAGCACCAAAAAAGTGAGCAAGGTAAGCAAAGTTTGGAAGTCGCTTGCAGAAGCTTAGGCTATGAGGCTTGCCCCAGCCAAAGAGACTGTGGAGGAGAGTCTCAGCTGATCAAAAAAGCCAGCTTCAGTTTGGCATTTGGAACAGACTGATTTTATAAACCAGCCACAATTTGGTGATTGAATAAATTGGCAAAGTAAGGCCTAACTGACTTTAAGCTTAAAAGATTCTACCTGATGAGACTGCCATACACGAAGTCATCCTGCACTGACCCACACTAAGAATATTAATATCCTTTGAAGAAAGATAAAATAATGTTAGTTACGTGTTTTTAGATATGTTTTCTTAGCTATTAGGGTATTCCTAGATAGATTATAGGCTTTAGGTTATAGGATTTAGGTATTTTATAGATATGTGTTAAGTATTAATGAATATAAGTATTTATAAATAAAAATATTCTGTTACAGTTGTTACCAGAAGTGAAGTTGTCACTGTGAAAAATTCCAGTGTGCTGTTTTTTTGGAGGAATGTAGAAGACTTTGGAACTTGGGACCAGAAAAGCAGTTGAGTCAATCAAAGCTTAATGAGTCATTCTCATGGGAGCTTGGAAGATAGTATTACTGAGAGTAATACAGACTGTGGAGCCCTAGATTACAAAGTTTCAGAAAGAGACAAGAGATTAAAAGCTGCTCAACCAGAAGCCATTTCTGGATGCTTCATTTACTGAAACTGGCTGTCATGCAGGAAATTTGAAGTTATAGCTTCCTCTTTCTGGGTCTCTACCATAATTCTCAGTCTCTTCTTTCTCAGTTCATTCCAGACTGATCAAATGACAGATCATCAAAGAGATCTTTCCTTACTTTCTCTAGACATTGCTCTTTCTATTGATACCAGGCTTTTTACTCTTATTTTTAGGATTACTTAGTAGAACTTAAAATGCTTGGCATTATGGAATAAACTATTACTGTTTCTCCCACTAGAATAGAATCTCTATGGAGGCAGGGAAGACAAACTGTTACAAAGAATGTATCTCATAAATATTTATCTGATGAAGGAACATATTCTAACCTCATAAAAATTAACTTTGGTTAACAGAGGACTTGTATGGTTTGGCATGGAAGAGCATATAGAGGAATTTTAATCCAGCAACATGGTTACTTTTGCAAGGAATCACAGACACCTAATTGTATGTGATTCAGCTGGAATACAGACATGCCTTTAGTACACACCTTTAATCCCCCCAAAAAAGATTTCTGTTGAGGGGCATACAAAGTGATGAATCAGAGAAAGTTTTGACAGATTGAGCCAGAGAAAGGATACATCCAACTCTCACAAGAGCAGATGGGAAAGAAATGCTATTTAAGAGCAGTGCAATGAGGAAGAGGTTGCAGTTCAGTTGCATGCAGTTGAGTTTAGTTGGGTTTGTGCAATTCCACTCATATTGTGCAGTTAGTGAAATCAATGAAGTTCAGTTTGTGGAATTCAGAGGTAGTTTTTACAAGGAGAGCAATTCAGTGAGAAGCCAAGAGAAGCTAGTTTGAATCAGTCAGCTTGGAGAGGAATTTTGAGCCAGAAGAGCTGAGTTGAGCCAGCCAGCCAGAGTTCAGAAAAAAAAAAAAAAAGAAAGGATGAGCTTATTCACCAGTAAGTCTCAGAGGCTGAAAACATTCTAGGTCTATCTTAGCAGACCGAGACTAGAAGCTGAAGCTTTCAAGGTCTGAGCTTGCAGAAGAGTAGATTGTATGGAGGATACAAGCTTCCAGGCCTAAGCCTAGGGATATTTCCAAATGCTCTGGGCTCAACCCAAACCATCTATTCAAACAGGCTGGGTACTGCTCTCATCTCATTCCTTCATCTGAAGAACTAAAAACATTCTTTACAAGAGTGCTAAGTAGAAATTAAAAACTTTTCTGCTTACCAATGCTGAGGTCCTACACATTCCTACAGGCATCAGCAAGGCATGCTTTTGAGATCTTTCTTTGAATGTAGATCACAGACAAAAATAAATCAAACAGCCAAGTGTGATAACACACACCTGTAATCCTAACACTCAGGAGCCAGAGGCAGGAGGATTTATATGAGTTCAAGGCCATTTAGATCTACATAGTGAGTTTCAGGACAATCAGGGCTATGAAGAGAGACCCTGTCTCAAACATCAAAAACAACAAAACCAAACAAATAATAAAACAAATCCAACATTCAGAGAAGATTAGATTTCAACTGGATTTTGGGGAAGTCTCTATCAAATTTAATCTTATCCCTTACAATCTAAGACAAAATAGTAGCTTTATAAATTTGAGACCTCTGTCACAGACTTTATATGGTATGAGGAATGGCCTGGGCAGAATTGTGGCTATGTACCCCAACTGCACCAGCCTACCATCTACTGCCTCATGCTCCTGACATAAATTCTAGTCACACATCATAATTGAAAGTGAGTATTTTTGAGATAGAAACTGTACCTGGCAAATAAAGAAGCAGGTTTGCTCCCGGTTTAATTATGTGAGTCTGGGCAGCCTTTTTGCAATATGGAGATTAACTGTCAGATTTATGTTAATATGATCTCAGAGAATGAAATGTCTATAAAAAGTTTCTCCCCTTACCCCTCAGTTGAGCATCTCACATTATCTGACTTCAGTTCCCTTAAGCTGGTAGTGTCTTATGAAAGCATCACCAAGGAAGTTCTGCAAAAGCAAGGCACTTAACACATTCCATTCATTAATGACATTAAGACAAATAAGTTGAAATCATAGTTATTATACAGAGGAAAAACTATCACAATGGTTGTCTTTGCAGCATCTCTGCAGAATAGCTCAATGCCAAGCTCTCTTTTATCTGATTAACACAGGATTACACAGCTCTTCTGAGCACTCTCCTTATAATACAAAGAGCCTTTCATTCCTCTAAATAACCACCTTTTTGCATGTGAAAAAAAAGTGCCACCCACTTTTTTTTTTAATTTTGTGATTTAAGAAAAAAATGCAAACAGTTTGAATCATGAGTCCTGTTGTGGGGACTGAGTTAATTAAAAACATGATGTATACATACAGCTGATCCTACTCACCCTAATGAAGAACATTAATTCTAGAGCATGTGTGGCTGTAGTCACATTGCTACAAATTACTGGACTCTTTCCTTTATCTGTTTCCAAGAAAGTCTCCCCCTGTTAGTTAGGAAAAAAGAAAAATATGACGCCTTAGTTCTAGGCAGCATAAATTACACACATCAATCAGAGGAAGCTTAAATTAAAATACACATTTGGCAAACAAATATGAATATGTTGATCTCATCTGTGAATCAAAATGATTTACTGGCTGTGTTGACCCCCCACTGCTCAACATGAAGGTCACTGTGAGCAGCTTCTTTCTCATTGAGAAACGTTTTCATGTCTTTTAAAGATGCGATTTTATATATGCCTTAATGTTCAATCTAGTGATTCCTATGTAGAGAGAATGATTTATCTTATAAAGAAAATATGGGCTCATTTTTATTTATGTAATCCAAAACAGATAGCTAAATTAAAATGGTGAAAAAAACCTACGAGTAGTTTATAGTTCATGAACTGAAGATTCTCCAATGTGTTTATGATATTTTCTAATGTAGTAGAACACTATTTGTGAAATGGAATGATACACCTTTCCGATATTGAGTAATCATAAATCACTCTATTCTTATCACCTACAGCATACATTATAGGGGCTGGGACCCCTAGAGTGTACTCCATTACATGGTAAAGCTTAAGTAGAGATGATCTTGGGTCTAGGCTTGCCATTTCTCACAAATACCTGCAAGTGAAACAGGCAGATTGAGTAAGGCAGTGATTTCCCTGAACCAAAGCATATTTTATGTTATGACATTAACTTCAAATATGCATATTATATATTCTTCCTGAACTTCATCATTATAGCCATGAACCAGTATATTGATACCTTCCTTTACTAGTTAGGCTACATCTCAATACTACACATCCATACAGCTCTATGTCAGGACAAATGACTAATCTAATTTAAAAGCATGCACAACACACACACCTTGCAAGTTAAAAATGAACAACCACCAAGAAAACCTGATAAATTATAAATGTCTAGGTCTCCTTTCACTAAAGTTAAGCTCAATTGTTTTGAAATGGGGAATGGATCTGTATTCTTGGGGCAATTCCAGTGCTATTCAGAACAAACTTAGAGAAAGACTGATGCCAGGAAGTTAATGAAAAGAAAGCCAAACATTTTGCAATTTGTTGGGTTTTAGCAGTTTAAAAATTTTTATGAAGAGATTAAATCCAGGGCTGAGATGGTCTTTCACAATTGTTATTAAACAGCAGAAAGAAAGACGAGTTATAATGGACCACTCTAGAATAGCAGTTGATATTAGAGAAGTTCTTTCTTTCTTTTGCTTTTTAAGTAGGGTTTCAACAGAACTAAGAATTACCAGAAAAGCCACCCAGGGTAAGGCACTTACCAACCCAGATTTTAAAAGCACATTTTAGTTGACATATCTATTTTCATTGCTATCATATGGTGTATACTGATGATTGTTGACTTGCAATATCCTTGTTATACTTTGTGCACAAACGTCTAAATATATTATTGTTCTTTACATTGTTGAATAATAATAAATAAGCATGAGAATTTCTAGAAGCAAAGAAAACACTGAAGTGGAGTTAAAGAATGATAACAATTTCCTATTTTCTGTGGGGTAGAGAAACAACTGCTTTATCTCTTCCCTATAAAAAGAAATTGAGAAACTAATAAACTTTCAGAACAGGTAGGCTAAGGATGTTTGTGGAAGACTGAGTTAGGGAAGAAAAGAGACCAAGTCAGTTTCATCAGTGCCCATGCTGACTGTTAAGATGGCCAAGATGAATGGACTGCTTGTGCAGCATTCTGTTCATCTGGCTCAGACAGGCACTGCCAAGAGGAACTTGGGTGTAATTTTGCTCTGTGCTAATTAGAGTTGGTCAAATTATCCTCTGATGAATTTCCTCCCCTAGACAGAATATGACAGAATATACAACAACAAAGTAATTATCAGGGGTGTCAATTATCCATAGGGGCACCAAAGCTGGATCCAAGGATGTAGAACATGATCTCAACTTCTTAGACAATTTCCTCCCCAACTAATGCAACCCCATTAAAAGTCCTCTTTGAGTGGGCACACAACCAATAGTGCATATGCTGATAGCATTTTCACATACAAATCTGATAGTTAGGCGCGCCATTACCTAATTTACACATGCAAATCAGTAATTGTGTATACTGGGGGCTCCTGGAAACCTGGCATACACCCAAAATGGGGGCCCTTTCAAAGCATGGACAACCCACCAAATTCCTCTTCCACAGAAACTCAGCTCACTGTCTCACCTCTGCCTCCATTATACAACATTCTATGGGAATCTGGAAGAGGAGAGATGTGTTTTGTGGACTTCTCTCAACTTTTTCTCTCTATTTGATTTGGACGTGTTTTCAGTTCATTTTCTTCAATTTATTGACAAGATTCTAACCCCTTTGTAGGAATTTGCCTTTTCATTTCTCTGTTTTTTTTTTTAAATCAACTCTAATTAGAAAGTAAAAAAATCTTTTGTTATGACTTATTATCATCTAGTACTTAAAACGAGAGTCATCATGAGTTGTAGTAAGTGATTTGCACTTTTCAAAGAACAGAGATTACTATTTACAGCTTTGTGCACATAAGTTTACCCCAAGACGCATGTGATTATTCTAATTTGCTGAGCTGCTGAACAAGCAGCCATTGACTATATCTTGTTTCTTTGTTTATGTTCAGATATTCTGGCTACTAGAGTATTTAGGCAGAACAAGGAAGACAAAGGAATTAGGAGCTACAAATAGCATTAAGTTTATTTACTTTGCCAGCATTTTTAAGATGGAAGACATAAGTTCGTGGAAGGATATTTAGATTAACCAAAAGCATCAGGAAACAGAAATATAGGAGGTTTTCCAAAAAGCAAAAATGAGATGAATATTTTGAAAGAAAGATTTATAAATGAAAATTGTAACTCCAATTTGTTTATAAAATATGTATTCTATCATTCCAGTGTTCCATATACTGCCTTGCTCTCTTTTTCTCAGCTTTGATTATTCTATTTCCTCTATCTTATTCTTTCTTCTTTTATGAAAAAATATTTTTCTTACATCATTATTCTGATTATGGTTTTCCTTTCTCCAACGCTTCCAGTTCCTCCCCAGTTCCCTTCCCATCCTGATTCACCCTTTTTGTCCCTCATTAGAATACAAAAAGGCATCTAAGATCTAATATAATATAATTAATATAATATGTAAAACAAAGCAAACAAATCAGAATAGGACAAAACATATAGAAGAAAAAGAGGCAAAGAAAAGGAATGAGAAATACATACAAATGCAGAGACACAAATGTTCACACATACAGGAATCCCTTAAAAACACAAAACTGGAAGTCAATAATGTATACACAAAGAACCTTCAAGTTAAAAAAAGCAAGCAAGCAAACAAACAAACAAATGCCCTGACTCAACCTTATGAGAGGAGGAACCTCCAAAGATGTCGCTGAATACAAAACGAACAGTCATATTGTATTGGTCAACTGTTACTGAGGATGGGGCCTACTCTTAACTAAGAGTGGTTTGTTTCCCCAGTGGCACTCCCTTGGAGAAAACTAGCTTTTTGTTTGAAAAGAGTTGTCATTTCAAGCTTTTTCTGGGTTAGAAGTGTGTCCACTTCTCCTTTCAGTTGTAGGATCTCATCTGGTACAGATCTATGAAGGCTGTGTGCATGTTGCCAAATCTCTGTGAATTCATGTGTGTAACTCCTGCTGTGTTAAAAAGGCCTTGTTTCCTTGGTTTCCTCCATTCCCTCTGGCTTTACACTCTTTCCAACTTCTCATAGTTACATGAGCCATGGCAGTAGGCATTTGATGGAGACTTCTTAGTGACAGCTGAGTGTTTCAAGGTTTCTCATTCTCTGCATAATGTCTGGCTATGGATGTTTGTATTTATTCCCATTTGCTGCAGGAGGAAGCTTCTCTGATGATCTGATGATGGCTGAGCAAGGCACTTATAGGTAGTCACTTTCTGTTGTGCTCCTTTAACAGAACAGTAGTATTTGGTTTTCCCCCTATGTCCCTGGTCTTGGATTCTTTGCCACCTAAGCAGTTTTGGGTATGGGTTCTAGCTCATGGAGTAGGCCTTAAATCAAATCAGATCTTGATTGGTTACTACTACAAGTTTTAAGCCACTATTGCACCAACATACTTATAGGCAGGACACTATTATAGATCTAAGGGTTTGTAGCTGGGTTGGAGTTTACCTTTCTTCTTTGGTAACACACCTAATACCTTCAAGTATTATGAATGTTAGTGGAAAAGGTAAAGACACTAGATAGGCACCAGTTTGACCTTTCCTTGATCAAAGAGTTTTGTAGATGTTGTCTTCAGCAATAGGCTCTTACAGTCAATTTGTAGAACACAATGAATAGCCTTGGCAACAACCTGTATTGTTTGGTGCTTCCCAAGGAACCTCTTTGGCCAACAACACAATTAAACATAACCCATTCCTGGTACTAGAAGCCTCATTTGGTGAAGAGAGATGTCCAGTTAGGGCTCTGTCTCCTCTGCTACTTGGTGATTTTATTTAAATCAACTGCATATATGTATATATTTTAGAAAGCTTCTACTGTATTAGGTTTCATATGACCCCTTTAAATACCTGTTAGTTTTAGCTGTCCCTCTGTTTTTCCTCCCTCTTCTCCCTTCCTTCCATCTCTCTGTTTGATCCTCCCATTCTAGCACTCCCTTCATCCATCTATAACTATCTATTCTATCTCTTCTTCCTGGGGAGGTCCCTCCCCCCAGTCCCTTATTTTATACTTAACCTCAGTGTTTATGCCTATGTGGTTATGGGTTGTAGCTTGTTTATCAATGACTTAACAATTCTCCTTTGAACTGTGTCTTTGACCATAGCTCCTGACAAAGAACTCATCCCTTAGAATATCTTGGGTGACAGGGACATATATTGTTTTAAGGAGACAAGTCTGAATGGGTTCCTAGATGGATAGTAGTTACAAAAAAAAGGATTGGTGCCATAGTAGAAGCAAAGAACTTGGGGAGCATCCAGGTTGCTCAGCTTGGAGGATGCCTAGAGAAGAACAGAAGTGCACACCACATTTTCCCTCCCATCTGGCTATTCCTATATACGTTGTTTAATTATGAATACAAGCAAAGCAAATTCCCTGACTTTTGTGAGCCATCCCAGTACCTTGTAGAATCAAGGGAGAAATTGTGAGAATTCTGATTTATAGCAATCACTCCCAAACAGTTCACATGTGCAACTTTGTTGATTTTGTGCTACTATAATGGAATACATAGACTGGTTAATATGGCATGAACACATATTTATTTCCCATAGTTGTAGACTCTGGGAAGTCCCAGGTAAAGGTGATCATATCCACCAAGGGCTACTTGCCAGAGGTAAGGGCAGAAAGAGCAAGGTAGAATTGCAAAGGGTGGCCACCATTTTTCTTTTCTGAGGATTTTACTCCTGTGATGATGGCATGAGTCAATTAATATAGACTAGTCCTCACAACCTAATCACTTCTTACTAAGCTCTTCCTTCCAACACTGCCACATGGGGAGCAGTTTCCCGATGCATGAACTCTGGTGACACATTCAAACCAAAGCAAGATCCGAAGTGCAAGCACTCGTTTTTTGTTTTTTGTTATATATATATGTACTTTATTTTTTTTTCTTCAAGTTACATCTCAGTCACAAACCCTTCCCTAATCCCCCTTCCTGTCCCACTCTTCCACCCTTTTCCCCCCCAACAGCTTCCCTTTTCAATCCAACAAATGGTTCTTTCTCTTATAACAGTAAATTCTATACAAAACAGCAGAATTAAATATGCCACATTTATGAGAGTTAAATGGCCCAGTGTACCTTCCCAATGTCCAGTTCATACATATTTGGCCCCTGACTTTAACCTTCTACCTTCTAACCATCTCCATGAGTTTAAAGTTCTATAACTGACTTAGTTTTCATACTAACTTGCATCACTATTATAACCATCTTCTTAGATCTAGAACGCCCTCTTGATTCCTAAACAACTCAAAATTTAGCTATGAGACTCAAGCTGTCTATTCTTCAACCACCTCAGAGAGCTGAGAAGGATAAATATATCTGATTGTATAGGAAGTGCAGGGCCTGCAGCTTCCAATACTAAGAAATGACAAACCAGTGACTACCTGGACAGTTCCCATTTTCTCTCCATACATTCCAGCATCAGTGGAAGCACTCAAGTTTAATGGCCATAAAATATGAAATTTAATACTAGTTGAAGGTAATTAGCTTTAGAATTGAATTACATTGTAAGAAATCTGGCAGATGTTAGAGAATGACTTGGTGTGGGGGAAAATAGAACATTTGATGTCAGATGTGTCATGTGTTCATTGATAAATGTATGTACAAATTAGTCAATTGTTGAGGTTTTTGTTTCTGATTATACTTTCAAAATCCAGAAATGTATTTATTTAACTGATGCTCAGTATCTTCCAAAGATCAAGGACACATTTTTATTTGAAGTTGGCATTTTTGTTTTTTCAAGAATTAATGCATACTGTGTGGAAAGATGGGACATGTTGGGAACCTAAAGATGACTACTTATATTCAGTAACTGGTTTTATTGTAGTACCTTTACGACATGCTTTAGCAATCAAGTCTTTGTGGATTTGACCTTGAGTAGAATTCTGATTGACTATTTAAAACTCTGCTAAAGATTCAGTCATCATTTGTAGTAGTCAGGACCAGGGAAATTTCATCATTTTGGGGCTTTGAAAGTTTTTTCAAAGTTTGTTTGTATGGAATTATGAATTTAATATCCTTTAGCTTTTATCTTAATCTTTCATTGTCCCACAATGGTCTTCTCTGAAATTGACAGTGATACTCCTGTTTAACTAGAGCATTCAAGGGCTCAACTGAGAATGTCAGGCCATTACCTAGCCATATCAAAAAGTAATATTGTCAGCTCAGATTTTAGCTGACAGAACTTGTTTTGTTCCTTCTCAACTCTCTCTTTGATCAAGGGATGACAAAGACCTGGTCATGGATTATTACTTTGGAACATTTAGATTCTCTTTATGGTAAATATTTAGCATTCACAAGGGTGTCAAATTATATTATTGAAAAAGATTAACTTCACCTTTTCCTTTTTCTGTAGTGTGGTTGAGTTATTATTTGTAATAAGAGTTATGTAGTAGCATTTAAAATTCTGGGTCAAGTATATCAGCAACATAAACACCAGAGAGAAATGATTCTTAGTCTTTGTAAAAGTCTTGAAACTAGGGATCTATATTATAAAACCGAAACCATATATTAAAAAACAGCCCCCACATCTCTGTGTGTTATACTTACTGTCGTCGATTGTTTTCTCTGCTGAACGGTACACCTGTAGGTCAAGTAAAGAACTGATATGCTAGCATGATATATGATTAGGTAACTAACAAGAAAATTGACACCTCAACTCAGTGTCTACTCATGTCCACATCAACTCTTGGTAATACATTGAAAATTATTGGATTTCCACAGATAAAATTATATCAATTGCAGTGATTGCTAGAATGAGAGGCAAGTTTAAGATCATTTACAGTTGTGTTAGGCCTACTCTGAGACACCAGGCATGAAAATAAATTTACTTAGCATTATAATCTATGATCATCACAGAGTTTGTAAGTAAAACACGCTTTTCAGAGACAAGCTTCTACTGGGGTGGCAATTTAAATATATGAAAGTGCCTCATTAAGAGAATACCAAAATATAGTAAGTATCGCTTGTAGCAGGCCAGATATTTTTATCATTTGTTTGTTGTAGAACTTGTGGTAAGAACTGCTTATTTGCATAGTTATAGCTTTTCAGAATCCTGAGTCCTGTTTGATATTCTTCAATGATTCGAATATTCTTCTATGATCAGCCAGGAGGAACTGGTCTGTGTCTTCTGGTTGGGAATTTAGGCTCAACAACATCCAACACTCTGGGGTTATGCTAGTGTGGTAGTTCCTAACCTCATCTCCTCCTTTTCTTTCTTTTTTTTTTTTTCATCAAAGTTCAAAGTCAGTTTTCTTTGGAGTTATTTTCTGAAATGCGAACTTTTCAGTTGTGGATTTTTAGGGAGCTATTACAGAATAGAGAAATATAGCTTATGCCTGTATTGGTGTCAAAGTTGTGGTGTTATAAAGGTACTTTTCATTAGTTAGTACTATCAATTTGAAATAGGATGGGATATAACATGAGAAGTAATTCCTAAAAGCAAGTTATTAACTAAGTAGATGGCTTATACATCCCAGAGAACTGATCTTAATACTTCCAAGCTTGATGGTAAAATTTTCTATCTCAGTGACTTAGAATATAATATGTACTATAATATATATTCTATCATGCCACACCATTAAAATAAAATATATTTTAAAAATTCTTGCATATTTATATAACTATTGTAACTGATTTCTGGAACTTATCATTTATTATCCTAAAGTAATCATTTATCCCTTCAGAAAAAGAGAAAGCTTACTTTCTCTCACACATTTATTTAAGAAGGCAAAAGTGCTTCTGTCTCTCTCTCTGTCTCCTCTCTCTCTCTCTCTCTCTTCATAGTATGTGCACTCTTTCTCCCTTTCTCTCCCTTCCCCTCTGGCTCCCTTACCAGGAGAGTTGATTTCCAATAAACCTGTATATAGTCTAGTCTGACTTGAATTAGATCATTTCAGTGGTGGAGAATGCATTGACCACCATGCCACATAGACTCAGGAAGACCCAGAGGCAGCCTACAGATTGGGAAAAAAATCTTCACCAACCCCACATCTGACAGAAGGCTAATATCCAAAATTTACAAAGAACTCAAGAAATTAATGCCAAGAAACCAAATAATCCAATCAAAAAATGGGGAACAGAGATAAACAGAGAATTCACAAAGGAGGAGCCGCCTGCTCCTCTGCCAAACCACCAGCTACTCCGCTGGCCTAATCTTACAGTTTATACTTACTAATAACTATATTAATTAATTAATTTGCAGTTTTCAAAAGATCTTAACATAAAGCCCAACACACTAAATATAATAGAAGACAAAGTAGGGAAAACCCTCAAACTCATTGGCATAGGTGACAACTTCCTGAACAGAACACCAACAGCTCAGGCTCTAAGACCAACAATCAATAAATGGAACATCATGAACTGAAAAACTTTTGTAAGGCAAAGACACTGTCATTCAAACAAAACGGCAGCCTAGAGATTGGGAAAAAAATCTTCACCACCCCCAATCTGACAGAGGGCTAATATCCAAAATTTACAAAGAACTCAAGAAATTAAATGCCAAAAAACCAAATAATCCAATCAAAAAATGGGGAACAGAGTTAAACAGAGAACTCACAAAGGAGGAGTTCCTAATGGCTGAGGGACACTTGAAATGCTCAGCATTCTTAATCATCAGAGAAATGCAACTCACACCTGTCAGAATGGCTAAGGTCAAAACCTCAAATGACAGCACATGCTGTTAAGGTTATGGAGAAAGAGATACACTCCTCTATTGCTGGTGGGAATGGAAACTTGTCCAACCACTATGGACATCAGTCTGGTGATATCTTAGAAAACTTGGAATAGCTCTACCTCAATACCCAGCCATGTCACATCAGGGTATACATCCAAATGATTCCTCACCAAAACCACAAGGACGTTTCCTCATCTATGTTCATAGTAACCTTATTTGTAATAGCTAGAAATGGAAAACAACCCAGATGTCCCTCAACTGAGGAAGGATGAAAAAAACTGTGGTACATCTACACAATGGAATACTACTCAGCTATCAGAAACAACGAAATCATGCAATTTGCAGCCAAATGGATGGAAGGAGAAAGCTCATCTTGAGTGAGCTAAGCCAGACTCAGAAAGATGCACATGGCATCTATTCACTTGTAATCAGATTTTAGCCATATAGTACAGGATAACTATACTACAGTCAACATACCAAAAGGAACAGGAACATAGACTTTGTTACCTGTTAATGAGACACTTTGTGTTGCCTTGTAGATCCCCAGTGCACGAGGAGGCTCTTGGCCCTCATATGACTGCTGAACTGGGGCAGGGGACTGATAGGTAGGTAGGGACAATCCACTCCAGAGGAGTAGGATAGAAGGGATGGGGTTAAAGGGTGGGAGGGTGGGACTGGGAGGGTTGGAAAGCGTGCAGTCTGATGGAGATGTAACTTGAAGTAATAAATAAACATTTAAAAAAATAAAGTCAGCCTATTTTTTATTATGCTTATCAAAAAAATTACAAAGTGATATACAAAATTTAATTATTACTTTATGTTGTTTTTTTGTTCTAGTATCTCTTTTTAAGTACTATATTAAGTATTTTTGCGTCTATGTTCATGAGGGAGATTGGTCTGAAGTTCTCTTTCTTTGTTGGCTCTTTGTGTGGTTTAGGAATCAGGGTGACTGTGGCCTCAGAATGAGTTTGGCAGTGTTCTTTCTGATTCCATTTTGTGAAAGAGTTTGAAGAGTATTGGCATTAGCTCTTCTTTGAAGGTCTGGTAAAATTCTGTGCTGAAACCATCTGGTCCTGGGCTTTTTTTGGTTGGGAGATTTTTAATGACTGTTTCTATTTCCTTAGAGGTTGTAGGGCTGTTTAATCTGTTAATTTGATCTTGATTTAGCTTCGGTAGGTGGAATCTATCAAGAAAATTGTCCATATCACTTAAGTTTTCAAATTTGGTGTAGTATAGATTTTTTAAAGTAGGACCTAAATATTCTCTGGATTTCCTCAATGTCTGTTGTTATTTCTCCCTTTTCATTTCTGATTTTGTTGATTTGGGTTTTTTCCCTCTGCCTTTTAGTTAATTTGGCTAAGTTTTTGACTATTTTGTTGATTTTCTCAAAGAACCAACTCTTGGTTTCATTGATTCTTTGTGTGGTTCTATTTGTTTCTAACTTGTTGATTTTGGCCCTAAGTTTGATGATGTCCTGCCTTCTGCTCCTCTTGGAAGTGTTTGCTTCTTTTTTTTTTTTTTTCCAATTCATCCAGTTTAGCTGTTAATTCACTAATATGAGCTGTCATACTTCTCTTTTTGAAGGTACTTAGTGCTATGAACTTTCCTTGTAGCACAGCATTCATTGTGTCTCATAGATTTGGGTATGTTGTGCCTTCATTTTCGTTGGATTTTAAGAAGTCTTTGATTTCCTTCTTTATTTCTTCCCTGACCCAGTAGTTATCCAGTAAAGAGTTGTTCAATTTCCACATGTGTGTAGGCTTTCTGTTGTTTCTGTTGTTGTTGAAGTCCAGCTTTATTCCATGGTGGTCTGATAAGATACAACAGGTTATTTAAATTTTCTTGTATCTGTTGAGGCTATCTTTGTGTCTGACTATATGGTCGATTTTGGAGAAGGCGTCATGCAGTGCTGAGAAAAAGGTGTATTCTTTTGTGTTTGGGTGAAACGTTCTGTAAATATCTGTTAAGTCCATTTGGTTAATGACCTCTGTTAGACTCATTATTTCTCTGTTTGGTTTCTATTTTGATGATCTGTCCATTGTTGTGAGTTGGGTGTTCAAGTCTCCCACTACTAATGTGTTGGGATCAATGTGTGATTTAAGATTTAGAAGTTTCTTTTACAAATGTAGGTGCCTTTGTATTTAGGGCATAGATGTTCAATATTGAGATGTCTTCTTGATGAATATTTCCTTTAATGAGTATGTAATGTCCTTCTCTATCTTTTTTGATTAACTTCTGTTGGAAGTCTATTTTGGTTGATATTAAGATGGCTACTCCAACTTGCTTCCTTGATCCATTTGCTTTGAAAACCTTTTCCCAGCCATTTACTCTGAGGTAACATCTATCTTTGTGAGTGAGATGTGTTTCTTGTATGCAGCAAAATGATGGGTCTTGTTTACAGATCCAGTCTGTAAGTCTGTGTCTTTTTATTGGGGAGTTGAGTCCATTGATGTTGGTGGATATTAGTGACCACAAGTTGTTATTTCCCATTATTTTGGTGTAGGTGGTGGTTTTGTGTGTCTTTTGATTTAGCTGCTGTGGAGTTTTCTGTTTCCTCTGTTTTCTTGGGTGTAGTTATCTTCTCTTGGAAGTTGGAGTTTTCCTTCGAGGATCTTCTGTAGGGCTGTATTTGTGGGTAGATATTGTTTACATTGGATTTTATCATGGAGTATCTTGTTTTCTCCATCTATGTTGATAGAGAGTTTTGCTGGGTATAGTAGTCTGGCTGGACACCTATGTTCTCTCAGGGCTTGTGGGACACCTGTCCAGGTTCTTCTGGCTTTTAAATTTTCTGAGGAGAAGTCAGGTGTAATTCTGATGGGTCTGGCATTATTTGTTACTTGACCTTTTTCTCTTACAGCATTTAATATCCTTTCTTTTTTCTTTATTTTTGGAGTTTCAATTATTATGTGGTGAGAGGAGTTTCTTTTCTGATCTAATCTGTATGGTGTTCTGTAAGCCTCTTGGATTTTTTTATTGGTATCTCTTTCTTTAGGTTTGGGTTGTTTTCTTGTATGATTTTGTTGAAGATGTTTTCTGGACCTTGGAGTCAGGAGTCTTCTCTTTCCTCTATGCCTATAATTCTTAGGTTCCATCTTTTCATTGAGTCCTTGATTTCTTGGATGTTATGGGTGAGAGACTTTTTTAGCTTTCTCATTTTCTTTGGTTGTAGTACTGATTTCTTCCATCGAATCTTCCATGTCTGAGATCCTGTCTTCCATCTCGTGTATCCTATTTTTGATACTCATATCTGTAGTTCCTGTTCTCTTCCCTTGATTCTCCATTTCCACTCTTATCTCTGACTGTGTTTTCTTTATTGCTTCTATTTCCAGTTTCACCTCTTGAAAGATTTTATTCATTTTATGCATTTCCTTCTACAATTGGCTTGTCTTTGCCTGGAAATCATTCATATCTTTTAAATCCTTCATTGCCTTGGCTCTTTCCTGTTCAAGTTGAGCCACTTTGGCTTGGAGCTCTCTAATGGTATTCTCCATTGCTTTCACTTGTAAAATTGTGGACTCTTTGAATTCCTTCATAGATTTAAATTCTTCTTGAAAGGACTCTATCACTTTCCAGAATGTTGGATTGTCATTGTTTTCATGTGTTTCAGCTGTGGTGAAGTGGTCAGAGCTTGCTGTACTAGCATAGTTGCATCTTGTTGGGGTCATATTTCCCTGACTTTTGTTGGTTCTGTTTTTTTGATGCCCTTTAGCCATCAGGCTGTTCTTAGCTGTTTGTTCCTGGTGACTTCTGGGCTTTGTGCCAAGGGGGGCACTTTGGTGTAGCAGTCGTATTGCTTGGTGATCTGGAGTTTTCCACAGGCTGGATGAGGCCTTGTGTGGAGGTTCTCAGTGTGTCTCCCAGAGCTCACCCCTTCCTGTTTTGTCCCAATTGGAGACTCAGGTGAGGGGTTGTGGTGGGATGTGTTCCTGTAGGTTCCTGGGATCCTGTCTTTGTATAGATGACAGTGCAGGTTGGCAGGCCGCAGACTGTTGGGTCAGGTTGTAGCTCCCCTGCAGCTTATGTGTCGGGACCATGTTTGTGGTCCTCCCCAGCTGCTCTCAGGGGGTTCTCAGGGTCAATGTGCATCTAATAGCCAGAAGCACTATGAGCTGGTGCAGCTCACTGGTAGCCCAGGATTGTTTCACTGCTCACAAGTCAGAGCTTTCTATATTGCACACTGGCTATTCAACATGTAGCGGCTCTGCTGACAAGGTCCTCTGTGTCCAGGTACAGATGATGTGGACTCTGGATATCCAAAGTTTTGGGGTTGAATCTGCCAGCTGGAGTCCTGAAAAGATCCAACTCCAACAGGAGGTAGTACAGCAGTGCCCCCCAGGCCAAAACCTCATTGTTCCAGGGGTGGAATATATGCTAAAAATCTGGTTTCCTGGAAGGGCCAGCATGACCACCTATGTCTGTCTGGAGCTGACTTTGGATACTGACAATTGGGGCCACTGTCTTTCGAGTTCCGGTACACTGCAGTAGAGCTGCAGCGAAACCTTTTGCTGGAAGTGTATCTCGCTGTTCTGTCCAGCTGCAGTGTTCTTCCCAGTGACCACAAATCCAATAGAGGGGCCTGTATGTCCAACACCCCTCTGGGGAAGCACAAATATGCTTGTACTTACCAAAATGCTGCTGTTGCCCTGGCATTGCACCACTGTGCTGTCATTCAGATCGTGCTGTGGTTCTGCTCAGAGGACATACCACTCCCAGGGCTCCGCTAACCCTTCGCTAAATAGCCATAATGCCTGCATGGATGGGCACTGAGAGCCCAGATGGCTGGTGAGTAACTCTGTCTGGGGTTCGGAGCTGCCCACTGGGTATTTGAGTGGCTCTTACCCAGTACCTCTCCTGGTGATGATTCCCGATTCCTGGATCCAGGGACTTCCACCGTTCCTATTATGCTGAGTGTCTGAGAGAGGGGAGGAAAGACCTGCCCAGGGACTTTTAATGGTCCCTGGGTCACTGGGGGAAACCCCATTGGTTCGCACTACTCAAATTGTTGCTCAGCGTCTTATAACTCTGTGGATTTATAGCTGTTTTCCCTGCGTTCAACATGCATCTGTGCGGGATGCCGCCATCTGGGAATGCATTTTTGTTTGTTTTTATTTTTTATTTTCTGTTGTTTTTTTCTTTAAAAACTATCCCAGCCATTTGATTTTACCAATGAAGACTCAGGAGCCAAATGCTGGGTCGAAAGCTTGCTATTTCAGAGAGGCAGAGAAAGCATGCAGCTGATCTTCCTATTCTGTTGAAAACCCTAGAGAAAAAAGTCAATAGTTAAAAAGATGAAAAGACTTCTTTTTTTTCCATACTGTCTTAAATACTCTCATGTCAATGTCACTCCTTTCTGTTTAATCCCTGTCATCTAGTTTCTTGACCCACCTCTTGACCTAGGATTAACTTTATTTAATCCTGTGTACAGAAAGCTCTTGAATTAAAGGTGCGTTAGGACAGAATCACATTACAAGTATGTCTTTACAGTAAACAAATAGCTCTAGGATTAAAGGCTGAGTCAGCAGCCCACAATTAGAAACATGTGGTTACAGTTACAAACTTGGGGTTCATAAGGTGATCAAATATTCTATAACATTTCCCCCTTTTTGTCTAAAGAAAAGACTCCCTTTTTAACATCAATAAACTATATACTATCTAGTAAGAAAAAAAAGAAGGCAAAATGAGCATATAGAATATTAACAAAATTTATTTGCATTTTTTGTTAAGCCTTTGGCAGTTTAAGAAAGAAGAAAGAGTTAAAGCCAGGCTCAGCTACCTAATATTTGTACCTATATATTATTTAGAAACTATATAAATGTCAAAAGATTTTAGTGAACTTAATCATTTGTCCAAAGTTTTAAATTCAAGTAACTGTAATTTATCATTTTTAATTAGCACATATGAAGTATATACCACTACAAGAATTTCATAAAACCAAGCCTCACAACACTGTTCATGAGTATCATCCATTGTGTTGAATGTGATCTCTACAGGTGTGATTTGAACAAGGATATTCTTATATTGCAAACAGCTAATGTGCTGCCATTCTTCCTATGAAGTTTTAAAGCTTTTCAATGATTATAAAGCATCTTTTATCTTATGACTGAACATTTTCCTTCTCATCTTGTGAGCCACATGTAATATTAATATGTTATCATTATAACCAAAGATAGTCACAGCTTCAAAACACATTCTCACATTTCTTTTGAACATTTTAAGTTATTTATTTGGGTTAAGTATTGTTGAGAGAACATTTAGTTAGTTATCCTAATTAGTCCTATATGCCCCTCCCCAAGAAATAGAAAACAAATTAAAGTTTGTCAGCTTCATGAAAATAGGAAAATGTTTCTGAAAAAGTAACTGTGTGAGATTATTATATAGAAAATTTCAAGGGATTAACAACACCAACTCTTCACAGCAATAAGATTATATCAAAACTACAAAATAGAAACATGATATATAAAAGTAACTATATTTCCTCTGAAGAAAGGAAAAATATACTTGTTAAATGGCAGTCTGACATTTAACAATGTCAGTGTCGCAGGTGTGGCTTCAAGATGCTTCATACAGATGTTGGGTTCATGATTTATTAGGATTTATTAATTCTTGAAGCAGAAACAAATGCTCATTTAAACATGTGCACACACACATTCCACAGGGAAGATGGTGATTTTAGGGTGTTTTTCAACACTATGCATGCTGGAATCTTGGTCTTCAGTGTGATGGTTTTTAAAACTGTTGAATCTTTAAGAGCTGAGGCCTTCTGGTAGGTGATTAAATCATGAAAGCACTACCTTTTGAAAGAAATTGTTGAACAGTAGATTGTCAAGAAAATGTGCTGTTATGAAGTAAGGCAGAGAACCCTAGCTCTCTTTTGTATCCTGTCTTTCCACGTGAAACCTTTTGAATACGCTTCTGCCATTGCAATGCCAAGAGGCCCTATTCAAAGCTGAACAGATTCTCGGCATCATGCTATTGAGTATACAGAATGCTAAGTTAAATAAAACTCTTCATAAAGGATCTAGACTTGGATTTTTTTGTTACAACAACACAAAGAGTAATATAAATGGATGTGATTTCTCTGACAAGTAAAATTATCTCTTTTATTTTGTTTTTGCATGTATGTATATGTGAATGCAGTTGTGCATTCATATGTGCACCCTTAAGTGTGGAGTTGTACATACATGTGTGTTCATGCATCTGGAGGTCAGAGGTCAGCTTCAGGTTCTTCCTTGATATCTCTATACTGTAATATTTTCACAGAGGATCTCTAACTGAATCTAGGTCTTATGGACTCAGACAGACTCTATGGGCATTAGATGCAAGGTATCCCTCCCTTCCAGCTCTTCAGTGTTAGGATTGTAGATGCATCCCCCAGTGTTTGCATTTTTTTACATGAGTGCTGGTAACTAAAGTCAGGTCCTCATATTTGCATGGAAAGCACTGTGTCAACTGACTCTTTTCCTCTGCCTCCTTTAAAAAATTACTTTCATTAATTTCTTTTTGAGAAGGGGTATCATGTAGCCCTGATTGGCCTGAAACTTGCTATATAGCTGAGAGTAGCCTTGAAACTCTTTTTAGAGGATGTTTAATCCAGCAACATGGCTGCTCTGGCAATGAATCACCTCTGAAGACGTTCTAGGTCTATGTAATTCAGCTGGAATTCAGATGTGTCCTGGATTACAGTTTGATCTGGCTGGAATACAGACATGCCCCTAATATACACCTTTAATCCCAAACAATGTAGGTAAGGTTAGTTTGTAGAATGAAGTAGCCATGTTTGAAAGTGATGTCTAATTGAAAGACAGACAAAGTGACAAATCAGAAAAATATTTGACAGAATGAATCACAGATAGGATACATCCAACTCTTATGAGAACAGAAAGGAAAGAGAGTAAACTTAAGAGCATCACAGAAAGAGAGGAGGCAGATTTCTACTGGGACTGTTTTACAGAGACAGGTTGTAAAGAGAACAAACTAGACATACAGACAAGCCAGAGAATGAGAAGTAGGCAGAAGATTAGAACAGAATTAGTTTGTTAGAATTAGTTTGAGGTCAAGCAGAGCAATTCAGTCAGAAGCTGAGAGAAATCAGTTTGAACCAGTCAGCTTGAAGAGAAGTATGAGCCAGAACAGCTAAGTTGAACCAGTCAGCCAGAGTTTAGAAAGAATTAGAAAGAGTGATCTTATTCAGGAGTAAGTCTCAGAGGATGAAAACATTGTAGGCTTAGATTGCATTGGACAGAGGCTAGAAGTTTCTAGAACTAGGCCTAGGTTATCAGATGGAGGCAGTAAGCCTTTGAGACAACAATTACAGTCAGGAGAATAAAAGTTACTTTTACATATCCTGATCCTCCTGTCTCTAATTTCTGAGTACTGGATTACAGACATATGCTACAATATTAATTAATAAGTAATAATCTCTTTTACACTAGACAACCTCCACACAAAGATTCATTTGCTTCTTGCACTAAGCCTCAATTTAGTCATTATTTGTTTATGTTAGAAAACACTAAAAAGTAACTTCTGTAATTCCAAATTAGCTTTTGTGCTACTCTGCCAGAGAATGATACTGTCAGTCAGTATTGTGAAGAGATGTATAGGAAGCAGGCGTTTTCCTGAAAGACACAGAGTTACTGATAGAGAAAGCCCTGTCAGAACTGCTGCAGTTCAGTGTCTGCAGATGTTGACCAAAGACCAACCAAACCTCTTCATTATAGGCCCATAAAAGATGAGTGGTTCAAAAGGACACACAGGTTTAGTAAAACAAGACCAAACAATGCTAATCCAAAGCATTGTCTATGAAGGATAGCTAATTTGAAAATCTGGAGTTCTTAGGCCCTGGTTGAAGGAGAGACAGACTTTGCAGCCATGTACTTTACCTTCTCCCTATAGAGTATTTCTGTTAGACAAACAACACCCAAATGCTAAATAAGCAGACAGCCCAGGATCAGGTGTTTGAAAGCTGGGAAAGAAATTTGCCAGGGAATAATATGAATCTGATTAAATAATAAAAACCACATCCAAAAGTCCCAATGGACTTCATTCTAAAGAAAACTAAATAAACTCAGTATTGAAAGCCTTCAACAAATATCAGAAGTGAATTTATTGTGTGTTTATAATCAAGAGGTTCATAAAAATGGCACACGATGATAAGGTACACAAAGTGTCCTACAGGTGCATGCTTTCAAAAACTAATTTGAGAGTTCTAGTCAGCTCTGAAAAGCCACAGCTCCTACTACCTTCTTGCTTAGGCTGATATTTCAAAATATAAATTCAGGGAAGACATCAATATTCAGGTGTTTCTTGTTCTTCAGAACTAGTCATGTTTTTCCTCCAAGAAAAGTCATTTAATTATCCTGCATATCTGCCCAAATTTCTCTTCCTGGGTTATAAGAACTGTGACCTTTGCCTTCTTTTGTCATTGATCTTTAGACACTTAGCCAGATATTTCCTCCACTTGTTCTTCTATTTGTACTTTGTATTTTCTCATTTTGTTTAATTAATATTTTTATTTTTAGCTCTTACAAAAAAATAAGGTAATATTAAAAGTTGCTTCATACTTTCAAAAATTTTATTAATATAATGCATTAATAGTGCCTGGATAGTAAAAATAAAAAAATAAATATATACAACTAAAAGTATGCGGTTTAAGTTGGGATTTTAGGCTCTAAAAAAGTAAATTGAACTCAGACTCACGAAACTTTAAATACATCCCTAAAATTAAAACTAATTCTGAAACTATCTGGAAAGAAGTTTAAAGAACATGAGGTACACACACGTATGAAATATTACTGAATGTAAAGTGTTGACTGTGTCCTGAGAAATAGAATAATTCCAAAAATAGAAAAAAAGCATCTGCTCATCAAGATGTATAGTTAAACTTTGGAAACACTTTAGAAACATTGAATAAAGATCAATGACAAAAGCACACACACGGTTGAGTTCCAAGATGGTGCCGACCATAGAGCAGTGCATCTGAGCAGTAGGTGAGTGAGATTAGTCACTGTGGAGTGAATGTGAGGTTCCCTAGCCTACAGTGAAACACAGATGGTGTCTGAAATCCCACAGCGAACATTGAGACCAGTCACCAGGTAAAACAGCCCACGCAGTTCCCGGGAACACAACCCTGAGATCAGCCAGCTCCATCACTGGTCTGGAGAGGAGCTCTGGGTAGAGATCTAGCCCAGGAGCGGATCCAGCCCACGGCTCCAGCCACAGACCAGCGGCCCCGCCCGCCCGTCTGCCTGATATCCAGCCTGCACTCCAGCCACACCACAAGAGCAAAGGTAAGTGAGATTATTTTTTTCCAGAGTTTCCAGCACTGTAGCAGAGAGGTAGAGACCTAACCAAGTCACAGCAAAGCAATTAGGAGCCAAGACTGCCTGCAAACAGAGCC
>CAJQZJ010000199.1:309697-331462 GCA_907164525.1 Lophiomys imhausi
TGTGTGTGTGTGTGTGTGTGTGTGTGTGTGTGTGTGTGTGTGTGTGTCTTATGCACTCAGTACTTGTGAGTTTTCTTTTGTGAAAGATTCATGCTAGTGAGCTGCTTAGAACTGATTAAATGATACTGATAATTATTTTTTCATGCTATGGATATACCATTGTAGCACATTTATACAGACAGATACAGTTAATAGGGCTCATCACAATGGAGCAAGATTGAGATGTAACTAAGGGAAGCCTATAATGTGGGCAAAAACAAGGGACATAGCAAAGTCAGTCACAATTCAGGCATATCACTTAATGCATCAGCAAGGTCACAATAAGATGTGTAATTTACAGGTAAGAATCAATGAAAGGCAGTCATCTGTACAAGACAGGCTCAAACTATTTTATGTTGTTCAAGGGCTATGCTGAGCAAAGGTGAGGACATTTGAAGGAGCCAAATCTACAGCTCTTGGATCAGTGGGAGAGACAGAACACTGGAACTGAGAGTGAGAAGACTAGTGTTCATTCAGTGGCTGCATTACCTCAAGAGAAAGTGAGGCATTTTGAACTGGCTATGAGCACATCCTGATGGTTCCTAGGAACTATGCAAAGCTGCACATTTCAGGCACAGAGAGAGGGGCTGAGATAGGACCTAGAATCTTGTATTTAGATACTACTTATCTATTTCAAAAGATTCCATGTTTATTAATTCCACTGTGATCCCTTATCCCACTAACCGCTCCACTATTCTTCATATGTAAACAACTTCAGAAAACAGAATCATACCATTGTATTTGTGTTTGTGTTTATTTACATGTGTGTGTCATGAATTTCACATGTGCATACAGTTGCATTTGCATCTGTGTGTAGAGACCAGAGGAAAATCCTGGGTGTTGTTCTTTGCCAACAATCCATCCAAATTTTTAAAAGCATGTTTTTATATATGCATCTCTGTGTAACAATAACCCAGATTGAAGATCATGTGGATCTCGACAAGAAAATGTTTCTGTTTCTTCCTTTGTTAATACAGGCAAAAAAAAAAAAAAAAAAAGACTCTATTCCCACCTCTGTTTCTTTTCTTATTAAAACAACCATGTCAGAGGTGGCACTGAAATTAGGGCATGAGGAATGCCTACCACACATAATACATGTGCAGTAAATGTAACTGTTCTTATCAGAGAGAGAGAGAACAGAGTGACATGGTAGAAAATGAGACTGAACTCTTTAATGAGTTCCAGCTTTGGTACTTGAGTAGCAGAAGATTTAAGTTCACAGAAACTTTGGAGTATTCACCTTAAAAATTCAGACAATAGAAAATGCTTTATGAGTTTGATGCTGGTAATATATACACAATGCATCTGTCGTCAGTGATAAGGTCACAGGCATAGAAAAATTGAGACCAAGACCACTACATTATTTTTCCAGGTTCTTGTCACCAACAGAGAAAGAATTTAGAGATGAAACAAAGTAAGACACTGGAAGGAAATTTTATTATAGGACAAAACCACACACTTGAAGACTGTGAGCATTTCAAGATAGTGGCATCATGTGTGATTTTGGACAGACAGTCTTATGCAAAAACATTAAAATAGGAGGAAAGGAGAGTATTTTCAAGAATTGGTTAGGACCTTTAGTCTTCATTTGAGTTTTGGATGTGTCATGGTATCAGCTATACTGTGGAAATAGCCAGCCCAACTAGGCTAGTGGTATAATGATGTCATTATAATGAAGAATAGCTAGTAGCCAGTTATCTTGTGGCTATATTAAAGCTTAGAGTCTTTAATATTTGAATAGTCTCATGGTATTCTGCAGTAATGCAGCTATGTGTCTAAGATACTAGTCATTATAAAATCATCTTCCTTTTCCCTTTTTGATAGCTATCTTACCTCATATCTCCTAAAATATTGGGGACAATAAATTATTGGCAGTGATATTACATTAAACTTTTCATTGGGAATCCAGGTGGGACACTTTATAATGACTTGTTTAAAAAATCAGTATTAGGGACGCATGACACAGCATTTGTGAGGAGGTCAAAGAATAACTTTCATGAATCAGTTTTCTCCTTCTACAATATGGGTTTGGTGATCCCAATGATAAGTTATAACAGAATATTTTTACTTAAGGCACATTTATTAATACTTAAGAAACACCTATAAAATACCTAAATTCTATAACCTAAAACCTATAATCTAAAATCTATAATTTATCTCAGAATCCCCCATACCTAAGAACTCTCTAATACCTATCTAAAAACACTTAACTAACACTATTATAAATTTCTTTTTTTTGTTTTTTTTTCTTTTTTTCCTTTATTTTTTTTATTTCTTCAAGTTACATCTCAATCGCAGTCCCCTCCCTATTCCCCCTCCAGTCCCACCTTCCCACCCTCAACCCCCCATCCTCTTCCTTTTTTTTGTCTTTTAAGTTTAAGGTATATCTTATTTCCCCTACAGTTTCCCCTTTCAGTCCAACAAATGGCTCTTTCTCTTATAATAATAAACACAATACAGTACAAGAGAGGTAATTAGGTCACAGTTATGAGGGTTATATGGCTTAACATACATTCCCAATGACCAGTCCATATGTATTTGGTAGCTGAATTTAACATTCTACTATCTAACCATCTCCATGAGTTTAAAGTTCTATTTCTGACTTAACATTCATACTAACTTGCAACACAATTTTTCTTAGATCCATAACACTCTCTTGACTCCTAAACAACTCAAAATTTAATTTTGAGACTCTAGCTATCTGTTCTTCAACCACCTCAGAGACCTGAGAGGGATAAATATATCTGATTTTATAGGAAGTACAGGGCCTGCAGCTTCCCAAACTAAGAAATGACATACCAGTGGCTGCCTGGACAGTTCCCATTTTCTCTCCATACATTACAGCATCGATCTTCATTCATTTGGCCCCGTTTCTCTGACAGACATTGATTGTAGAGCAGGGGTTATGAAGGACTTACCTACCCTGTCTTGGCAGAGCTAGGCTGTCGACTTACCTGCTTCCAGGTTTTGTCCTTTTTGGACAGCATTCTGTCTACAGTTGGAGCAAGGGGCTTTTCCTACCAAGAGATAGGCTTGCAACTAATTCAATCATCTCCCACTGGAGATTCTTCGATGCTCATCTTCTACTTGGAGGAGAATAGGGGGTGCTGTTAGGAGTTGATATGTCTTGATATAAAAAAATCTAAAGTTACGAAAACATCTTTGAATGCCATATTCTGCAGATCTCTTGAGGTTTTTGAAGAGGCCCTATCTATCTCTTATATTAGGGTAAGCAGATGTTGCTTGTCTCTTAGCAGGTTTATTTCTGATTTGCTTAGTAAGTAACTATAATAGGCTGTCATAGTACCTAACAGAATGACCGGTTTGCATAACCATTAGTTTGCATTTCTTAATTATCCTAAAAGTTTATGACACTTAGTAGTAAAACACTGAAACATCACATTTAATTTTTTTTTCTTTACCTCCTAACCCTTCCATCCCATTTCTTGGGGTGGGGTGTCCTTATATAACAGTCCCTCATCTCAGTTGAGAGCTCGTATGAGGGCCAAGAGCCTCTTCATTCATTGGGGGTCTACGAAGCAGTACCATCAGGGAAAACTGTCTCGTTGCCCGGGAGAGAGAACTACTAAACAAACAAACCAGTAAGCATGCAATAGATAAAAACAACTAAAAAATAGAAAAAAAATATAACTAATATATAAAAAATAAATAAAAATTAAAAATTAAAAATAAGAAGTCTATGTCCAAGTTCCCTTTGGTGTGTTAGTTGTAGTATCAATACCTTCTACTATATAGCTAAAATCTACTATAAGTGAATAGATGCGTCCTTCTGAGTCTGGGTTAGTTCACTCAGGATGGGCTTTTCTAGTTCCATCCATTTGGCTGCAAATTGCATAATTTCATTGTTCCTCATAGCTGAATAATACTCCATTGTGTAGATGTACCACAGTTTTTTAATCCATTCTTCAGTTGAGGGACATCTGGGTTGTTTCCAGTTTCTAGCTATTACAAATAAGGCTGCTATAAACATAGATGAGGAAACTTCCATATGATTCTATGAAGAGGCATTTGGGTGTATGCCCAGAAGTGGTATGGCTGGGTCCTGAGGCAGAGCTATTCCAATTTTTCTAAGATATCGCCAGACTGACCTCCATAGGGGTTGCACAAGCCTGCACTCCTACCAGCAATGGAGTAGGATACCCCTTTCTCCACACCCTCACCAGCATGTGCTGTCATTTGAATTTTTGATCTTAGCCATTCTGACAGGTGTGAGATGGAATCTCAGAGTCGTCTTGAGTTGCATTTCTCTGATGATTAAGGATGTTGAGCATTTCTTCAAGTGTCTCTCAGACATTAGGGATTCCTCCTTTGTGAATTCTCTATTTAGCTCTGTCCCCCTTTTTTTGATTGGATTATTTGGTTTCTTGGCATTTAATTTCTTGAGTTCTTTGTAGATTTTGGATATTAGCCCTCTGTCAGATGTGGGGTTGGTGAAGATTTTCTCCCAGTCTGTAGGCTGCCGTTTTGTTCGAATGACAGTGTCTTTTGCCTTACAGAAGCTTTTCAGTTTCATGAGGTCCCATTTATTGAATGTTGATCTCAAGGCCTGAGCTGTTGGTGTTCTGTTCAGGAAGTTGTAACCTGTGCCAATGGGTTCGAGGGCTTCTCCTACTTTTTCTTCTAGTAGATTTAGTGTGACTGGCCTTATGTTAAGGTCTTTGATCAACTTGGACTTAAGTTTTGTACAAGGTGATAAGTATGGGTCTAATTTCATTCTTTTACAAATGGACATCCAGTTGGACCAGCACCATTTGTTGAAGATGCTGTCCTTCTTCCATTGTGCTGTTTTGGCTTCTTTGTCAAAAATTAGGTGGCCATAAGTGTTTGGGTCTATTTCTGGATCTTCAATTCGATTCCATTGATCTACTGGTCTGTTTCTATACCAATACCATGCTGTTTTTACAACTATTGCTCTGTAGTACAGCTTGAAATCTGGGATGGTAATACCTCCAGATGTTTTTTTATTGTACAGGATTGATTTAGCTATTCTGGTCTTTTTGTTGTTCCATATGAAATTGAGAATAGCTCTTTCCAAGTCTATAAAAAATTGTGTTGGTATTTTGATGGAATTGCATTGAATCTATATATTGCTTTTGGTAGCATGGCAATTTTTATTATGTTGATCCTGTCTATCCATGAGCATGGGAGATCTTTCCATCTTCTAAAGACCTCTTCCATTTCTTTCCTCAAGGGCTAGAAGTTCTTGTTGTACAGGTCCTTTACTTGCTTGGTTAGAGTTACCCCCAGGTAATTTATGTTGTTTGTGGCTATTGTGAAGGGGGTTGTTTCCCTTATTTCTTTCTCAGCCCATTTGTTTGTTGTATAAAGAAGGGCTTCTGATATTTTTTGAATTAATTTTGTATCCAGCCACTTTGCTGAATGTGTTTATCAGCTGTAAGAGTTCTCTGGTGGAAGTTTTGGGGTCACTTATGTATACTATCATATCATCTGCAAATAGGGATAATTTGACTTCTTTGTTTCTGGTGTTTATCCCCTTGATGTCCTTTAGTTGTCTTATTGCTCTAGCAAGAACTTCAAGTACTATATTGAAGAGATATGGTGAAAGTGGACATCCTTGTCTTGTCCCTGAGTTTAGAGGAAATGCTTCAAGTTTCTCTCCATTTATTTTGATGTTGGCCACTGACCTGCTGTGTATTGCCTTTATTATTTCTAGGTACGGCCCTTGTATGCCCGTTCTCTCCAGAACTTTTAGCATGAAGGGGTGTTGGATTTTGTCAAATCTTTTTCTGCATCTAGCGAGATTATCATGTGTTTTTTTCCTTTCATCTTGTTTATATGGTGAATAATGTTGATAGACTTTTGTATGTTGAACCATCCCTGCATCCCTGGGATGAAGCCTACTTGATCATGGTGTATGATACTTTTGATGTGTTCTTGAATTCGGTTTGCTAGTATTTTATTAAGTATTTTTGCATCTAAGTTCATGAGGGAGATGGGTCTGAAGTTCTCTTTCTTTGTTGGGTCTTTGTGTGGTTTAGGAATCAGGGTGATTGTGGCCTCGTAGAATGAGTTTGGCAATGTTCTTTCAGATACTATTTGGTGAAAGAGTTTGAAAAGTATTGGTGTTAGCTCCTCTTTGAAGTTCCGGTAGAATTCTGTGCTAAAGCCATCTAGCCCTGGGCTTTTCTTGGTTGGGAGATTTTTAATGACTGTTTCTATTACCTTAGGGGTCATAGGGCTGTTTAATCTGTTTATCTGATCTTGATTTAGCTTCGGTAGTTGGAATCTATGAAGAAAATTGTACATTTCACTTAAGTTTTTAAATTTGGTCGAGTATAAATTTTTAAAGTAGGATCCAAATATTGTCTGGATTTCCTCAATGTCTGTTGTTATTTCTCCCTTTTAATTTCTGATTTTGTTGATTTGTGTTTTCTCCCTCTGTCTTTTAGTTAATTTGGCTTAGGGTCTATCTATTTTGTTGATTTTCTCGAAGAACCAACTCTTGGTTTCATTGATTCTTTGTATAGTTCTTTTTGTTTCTAAGTTGTTGATTTCAGCCCTAAGTTTGATGATCTCCTGCCTTCTGCTCCTCTTGGGAGTGTTTGCTTCTTTTTTTTCCAATTCACCAAGTTTAGCTGTTAGTTCGCTAATATGAGCTGTCACAATTTTCTTTTTGAAGTCACTTAGTGCTATGAACTTTCCTCTAGCACAGCTTTCATTGTGTCCCATAGGTTGGGTATGTTGTGTCTTCATTTTCGTGGGATTTTAAGAAGTTGTTGATTTCCTTCTTTATTTCTTCCCTGACCCAGTGGTCCTCTAGTAAAGAGTTGTTCAATTTCCATGTGTATAGACTTTCTCTTGATTCTTTTGCTATTGAAGTCCAGCTTTATTCCATGGTGGTCTGATAAGACACAAGGGGTTATTTCAATTTTCTTGTATCTGTTGAGGCTATCTTTGTGTCCAACTATATGGTCGATTTTGGAGAAGGTTCTGTGAGGTGCTGAGAAGAGGTGTATTCTTTTGTGTTTGGGTGAAACGTTCTGTAGATATCTGTTAGGTCCATTTGGTTCATGGTCTCTGTTAGACTCATTATTTCTCTGTTTGGCTTCTGTCTTGATGATCTGTACATAGTTGTGAGTGGGGTGTTGAAGTCTCCCACTATTAAAGTGTTTGGATCAATGTGTGATTTAAGTTTTAGAAGCGTTTCTTTTATAAATGTAGGTGCCTTTGTATTTGGGGCATAGATGTTCAATATTGAGATGACCTCTTGGTGGATATTTCCTTTAATGAGTATGTAATGCCCTTCTCTGTCTTTTTTTATTAACTTCAATTGGAAGTCTATTTTTTTTTTTATATTGAGGTGGCTACTCCAGCTTGTTTCCTGGGTCTATTTGCTTGGAAAACCTTTTCCCAGCCCTTTACTCTGAGATAGTGTTTATCTTCAATAGTGAGCTGTGTTTCTTGTATACAGCAAAAAGATGGGTCTTGTTTACGGATCCAGTCTGTAAGTCTGTGTCTTTTTATCGGCGAGTTGAGTTCATTGATGTTGATGGATATTAGTAACCAGGGGTTGTTATTTCCCATTATTTTGGTATAGCTGGCTGTCTTGTGTTTCTTTTTGTTTAGTTGCTGTGGAGGTTTCTATTTCCTCTGTTTTCTTTGGTGTAGTTATCTTCTGTGTTGGAATTTTCCTTCTAGGATCTTCTGTAGGGCTGGGTTTGTGAGGAGATATTGTTTGAATTTGATTTTGTCATGGGATATCTTGTTTTCTCCTTCTATGTTGATAGAGAGTTTTGCTGGGTATAGTAGTCTGGCTGGGCATCTATGTTCTCTCAGGGCTTGTAGGACATCTGTCCAGGCCCTTCTAGCTTTTAAAATTTCTGAGGAGAAGTCAGGTGTGATTCTGATGGGTCTGCCATTGTATGTGACTTGGCCTTTTTCTCTTACAGTTTTTAATATCCTTTCTTTGTTCTCTACATTTGGAGTTTCTATTATTATGTGGCGAGAGGAGTTTCTTTTCTGATCTAATCTGTTTGGTGTTCTGTAAGCCTCTTGGATTTTTACTGGCATCTCTTTCTTTAGGTTTGGGAAGTTTTCTTCTATGATTTTGTTGAAGATATTTCCTGGATCATGGAGTTGGGAGTCTTCTCTTTCCTCTATATTCTAAATTTCTTAAAAGCATATTAATATTCTTATCATAGGTCGTACAGGATAACTTAGTTTCACATCAGTTCCAACAGGCAGTCCCTTTCAAAGTCTAGTGTCCGTTTGGGCCTTTGTCAGTTCGTATGCCCAGTTTTGCCAGAGCTAATTTAAACCTCTAAATTGTGGCTGGTTTATGAGATCAATCTATTTTAACCACCAAATTTGAACGTGGCTTCTTCCATCAGCTGAGACTCATTCCTATAGTCTTCTCAACTTGTGTAGGCCTAATGGCCTAAAACTTCTCTGAGCAGCTTCCAAGAGCCTTCCAAACTTTGCCTGCTTTGCTGCCAGCCTTAAAAGGCTGAATTACTGTAAAGGGTCTTCCTTGGGATAACATGCAATGAAAAATCTTTCTCTCTTGGACTCTGCCTTTTAGTTTATGACCCGTATGGCATACCTTGCTGTGCACTTCTCCAGCATGCCTTTTCAGTCAGTGAGGGCTAGAGGAAGAAAGTGACTGTGTAGAGTTCTCTGGCTTATATATTGCAGTATCTCATGATCCTTTGTGGTCTGGAGGGTCCACAAAATTTCTCATGATTTCCAGTGGTCCTGTTGTTTCTCATGGCAACCGACACATCTGTGTGGCTTTTGTAATTTCTTAGCAATGCCCCTTTAACAGGCATATCGGCACAACTGGGCTTTGTCCATTTCAGTAAACCAAAGGGAAACCAAGCTTTCCTATGTACTGCCAGATGAAAATCTGAACTGCCTACTAATTTCACTAAAAAGAGCTAACTTCTACCACAATAAGTGAATACGGTTCCAACTTCTTAAGAAACTGTGTTTTGGATCCAGAAAGTGAAATGCTTCAGTTGAGGCAAAATAGAGACAGGTTTCAAAGGCCAATATCAGGCTTCCTGGCAAGTATATTCATTCTTAAGTAAGGGTGCAGGGGTGGGGTGGGGCAGGGGGAAGTGGGGAGCATGCTAAGAGGGGAAGAAGAGGTTTTAGTGGAGAGTGTATGTGAAGATAGGGCAGAAGAGGGAGGGATTAGGATAACTAATCCTGGGATGCTTGGGGTGGAGAAACATGGAAAACAACTATTTTAAAGCTTCCCCCCAATTATGTTTTTAAATAGTGATTTTTAGAATGGAGTTATTCTACATGGGGAGGTTGGGGGTAGGAACAGTGCTCTTCCCAAAGGCCAAAGGTTATCAAATAAATGCCCAAGTGCCAGGTGTGGAATATTCCCCTTTTTGAGTTGTTCATCAGAGGGGAATCCTAGTGACCAAAAAAATAACATAGGTTGTTCTACCAGAGCTTATGATAGGACCATTTTACTGAAAACTCTGCATCCTTGGTAACAAGACATGGAAAAATCAAGCTGGTAAAACTTAGTAGATTTCTTCCTGCTAGGTAACTTTCATGGTTCCAAAAATGAATTGCAAGGTGCTGAAGCAAAAGGAGTAAATAATCATTCTCAGCTATGAAACATTGAAACTACAATAATGACCAGCCTGGTAAGATATACCCATTGGCTCAATGGTAGCATGACTTCTATAGTAGTAACCAACCATTTATGGATTATATTTTTTTCCTTTATTTTTTATTTCTTCAAGTTACATCTCAATCGCAGTCCCCTCCCTATTCCCCCCTCCAGCCCCACCCTCCCACCCTCAACCCCCCATCCTCTTCCCTTTTTTTTAAAGTTTAAGGTATATCTTATTTCCCCCTACAGTTTCCCCTTTCAGTCCAACAAATGCCTCTTTCTCTTATAATAATAAATACAATACAAAACAACAGAGGTAATTAGGCCACAGTTATGAGTGTCATATGGCTTAGCGTACATTCCCAATGACCAGTCCATATGTATTTGGCACCTGACTTTAACATTCTACTAACCATCTCCATGAGTTTAAAGTTCTATATCTAACTCAACATTCATACTAACTTGCAACACAATTTTAAAAGCATCTTCTTAGTTCCATAACACTCTCTTGACTCCTAAACAACTCAAAATTAAATTATGAGACTCTAGCTATCTGTTCTCCAACCACCTCAGAAACCTGAGAGGGATAAATGATTTTATAGGAAGTACAGGGCCTGCAGCTTCCCAAACTAAGAAATGACATACCAGTGGCTGCCTGGACAGTTCCCATTTTCTCCCCATACATTACAGCATCGATCTTCAGTTGTTTGGCCCTATTTCTCTGACAGACATTGATTTTAGAGCACAGGTTATAAAGGACTTGCCTACCCTGTCTTGGCAGAGCTAGGCTGTCAACTTACCTGCTTCCAAGTTTTGTCCTTTTTGGACAGCATTCTGTCTACAGTTGGAGCAAGGAGCTTTTCCTACCAAGAGATAGGCTTGCGACTAATTCATAGTAGAGGATATCGATACTACAACTAACACACCAAAAGGAACTTGGACGTAGACTTTTTATTATTTATTTATTTATTAATTACTTTTTTATTTTTTTCTAATTTTTATTCTTTTTTATCTGTTTGTCTGCTTATTTGTTTATTTGTTTTTTAGTACTCTCTCCCAGGCAATGAGACACTTTTCACTGGTGGTACTGTCTGGTAGACCCTCAATGAATGAAGAGGCTCTTGGTCCTCATAAGACCTCTCAACTGAAATGAGGGACTGTTATATAAGGACACCCCACCCCAGAGAAATGGGATGGAAGGGTTAGGAGGTAAAGGAAAAAAATGAAATGTGATGTTTTGGCCTTTTACTACTAATTGTCATAAACTTTTTAGGATAATTAAGAAATGCAAACTAATAGTTATGCAAGCTGGTCATTTTGTTAGGTACTATGACAGCCTATTATAGTTATTTTCTAAGCTAATCAGAAATAAGGCTGCTAAGAGACAAGCAACATCTGCTTATCCTAATATAAGAGATAGATAGGGCCTCTTCAAAAACCTCAAGAGATCTGCAGAATATGGCATTCAAAGACGTTTTCGTAACTTTAGATTTTTTTATATCGAGACATATCAACTCCTGACTGTAGGGGTTAGATAAATTAGATTTAGAAAATATATAGGAGTTTCTGATACTGTCTCTTAATTGGGGGCCTGAAGAGCATTATCTGCATGAAGTCAGCAAAAACAGGAAAGACTCAATAGACTGAAAAACAAGTTTGAAGTCAGGAAAACAGGAAAGACTCAATAGAATTGAAGAAACAAAGTATCTGGCCTGACATTGTTTTCAGCTGCTAAGTGGGCGCAGCCCAAATTAAGCTGAAACAGAGTTCCTCCTATCTGAGGACAGTGCATGGAGCCGAGAGGAGAAGAGGCCCCTGATGCTAGAGAGCTCCAAGAGTCCTGCTGAAAAAAGGGCTGGCCATTGATGGCCAGCTCTCTCCCTGAAGCAGAAAGAAGCCGGTGAGCAAAGAAAGCCTTAGCAAGACACCAAAAGGCCAAGGACTGGACCCTGTGGCTCAGCTTTTGCCTAGAGGGGTTTGATATGTCCAAACAGTGGCCTAAAGGAAACGGTGCCTGGCTTTAAGGACTGAGGCAGAGCAGCTGAGTTCCTGATTCAAAAGAAGTAAGTTGGCCTGCAGACGCCTGGGGTCTCCCACAGAGAAGAAAGCATGAAGCCTTATTTAAGGTGAGACTGCAATAACCAACTACCCTGACGAACCTGCATCTGAGAGATCCAGAAAAATGACTGCTAAGTGTGTTAAAGAATCTACAACAAAGACTGTATTCCTGATGACTGAGGACCTGCCCCAGAGACTGTATCATTCTAAAAGGTTATGAAAGTAGTTGTTATAATTATCAATAGGTTTAGTGGATAGGTTAAAGGGGTTGTAGGATTTTATAGGATTAATAGTTAAGAAATTGTTGGTGTTTGTTATAAGTGAATTTAGTAATAAATAAATAAGTGTTAAATAATAATTTAAAAGTTCGGTTACACCTGACAGCACCCCTATTCTACTCCAAGTAGAAGATGAGCATCAAAGAATCTCCAGTGGGAGATGATTGAATTATGGATTAGATTTAAGGCCTACTCTGCAAAAGGCAACCCAAGCCTGGTACTGTAAACCTAGCCAAGAACAAATGATTGGAGAGGTCACAGGTACTATAGGAGAGCTTAATGGTACTATTTTGCTAAAAAAATATAGTATTAAAATGTTATCAGAGAAACTTTTTTTACAGTTGAGGGGAGAGGAGCAGTTTACATAGAGACCCATAAATGGTCAAAGTACAGAGACTGTGGAGTGCTCAGCTCTACAAGAGAGAGCTATACCACACATTCCCTCCAAAATTCCAAGAACATTGTGGAAGAAGGATAAAAAAAGTGTAAGAGCAAAAGGCTGGGAAAACCTTCTAGGAAACAATGATGTCTGCACATAACATGGCCTATGCCCTTATGAGCACAGAGCAGCAATGGCTGCCTGTGAAAGATATGCAGAAGATCAAGCCAATCAACTTCCCAGTGTGGCTTGGAGAGGGACTCAAGAAACCTGAGTCCTGGCTGAGGAGCTGCTGGCAGTTGATGGGTGACAAGTGTTTCTATAATTTATTGAAGCATGAGGTCCTTCATCAGTTGTCCACAATCCACTGAAAGACCCTCCTTCCAAGCCCAAACAGTTAGTACCAGCTAGATTCAATGAGTTGTTTAAAAAGTTCAAATAAAAGAGGAAACAAAGCTCTGCAGAGGATCAAGAGGAATGAGAACTTTTAGGAACAGTGTGGGGTATGGTTATTATCAAAATATATTTTATACATGCATGGAGTTCTCAATGAAAACTTAAATATATTGTATTAAAAGCTAAACTTTCTCTCTCTCTTACTGTCCTTATTTCACATTGTTTCTGGACACTGGGTTGATTTCCTCATTTCATCCTTATATTTTAACTATCAAATGAGGATCTGAAAAGTATATTTAAAAAATAGTACTCAGTCCAAACCACAGACATGTATTCAGGAAACTGATAAACTTTTATTTCTTTATAAAGAAGTTGATAAAGTCCTTATTTCTCCTTATTTTCCTAAAAATGGGTTATATTTTGGTTTCAAAATGCAAAATATTATAGTTGAGACAGGATAGAGATAGGCTTTAAAAGCTAAATGAAATGAATAGTCTTGCAAAAGCAAAAAAGGAATTTTTCATGAGTCCCGGGGAACTAGCAAAAGTGCGTCAGAACTGTTGTTTTCAATAATAAGCTTTATTACTCAGTTAAAACTCTCCATACGAGAAGCCTACTATGCCTTTGGTGTCTCTGTAAGGAAAATTAAAACAGAACACATAGCACTGGGTCCAATTTGTTTCCAAGGAAGTCAATTATTAATACAGTATTTAGTATTTAATGAACTCAGTCTATGTATATGAAATGCTGCAAAGAGATCTTCATACCAGCTGAGAACAGGTGTGGATACAAGCTTTGCCCGTATGTTTACCAGCTGATTAACACCGATTAAAAATGATAATAATCTAATAAAAATGACTTTCTATTCACTGAAAGCAGAAGCACTCCTGTGGGTTAGGAAATTATTTTTATTTCCCTTGCCAGGCCAGAGATAGGATGGAAGCAAAAAGAATCCCAAGGCACTCTGAATATTCTGAGTTTCTAGATACAGACTTTTCTCCCACAATCACTATCTCCATAAGGGAGATGTGTCCCATAAAATCAGAATGGGTCACTTCTTTTCATCAACTCAAGACAAAGAAAGACTTTACCACTCACCAGTATCTTCTATGGCAAGAGGAGACAGCATCAGAGTCTTTTTTTTTTTTGGGGGGGGGTCAACACAGGGTTTATCTGTGTATCCTTGGCTGTCCTGGACTCACTTTCTAGACCAGATTGGCCTTGAACTCACCTGCCTCTGCTGGGATTAAAGGCATGTGCCACCATGGCCAGCCATTACAGACAGCTGTGAACTGCCATATGGTGCTTCGATTTGAACTTGGGTCCTTTGGAAGAACAGCCAGTTCTCTTAACCACTGAGCCATCTCTCCAGTAAATACACTACTTTGTCTGCCTTAAAGACTAGCCAAAGCTCTGAGAGCTATGGAATCATTCCATACCTTGAGGATCTCAGGGGGCTTTTAGTAATTGCCATGATAACTTCAAGCCTTCTCTGACCAACAATCATGTTCTGCTTACTTATTAAATGCCCCCTGGAGGAAATGTAGGTCAAAGGCTGCACACAGGTGACTCAGGCACCCATCATTCACCTCATGGGTGACCTGAAACTTCCAAAGCTGAGCTTATTACCCAATGGGGCATACATTATTTATTCACTGACTTCCTTCCAAAGAACTGGTAGAAACATACTAGAGAGAAGGAAGTTGAGTATTAAGAGCTATGGTTTTATTAATTTTACTACTAACAGATTCCTTGCAGGTGTTTGGGCTGTAGGGAGAAAGCATGGGAAGAAAAGCAGGAAGGTTCCAAGAACTGAAGATTTTTATGGAAACTGAAGGAGAAATAGCAGCTCTCATATGTGTGCTCTGCTGTACTGTCACTGTGTGAGGGAGGTCAGCAGCATTGCTCTCTTGGACCATCCTCTGATGGGGGTGGGAGGTGATACAGGAAACACACACAAAAGAGGAGGTCAGAATGTCACCTCCTACTCCTAAATGACATGGAAAACTCTCATAGACTGTAACTCATTCTCTCTAAAAGGATCCACATTTGATTAGCTCCCTACACACTCTGTTCATTGACTAGTGCTACATCCACAGGAGTCTGGGTTAACAGAGAGCATTGCTGTTACTTCTGCGAAGGAAGTTATGCCTGGTAGATTCTAACATTTCATTGAAACCTTTTGTTCCAGCCAGCAGACTTGAAAACAGTATAAATCAGGAACCAAAAAAGTAAAAATCCCAGACTGTGGGACACTCTCCAGAACATGTGAGGTCTGGTGCTTGTGAGTTCACAGTTCTTTATATTTAGCACCATGAATTAAAGTTCTCAGAGTAAACTAGAGACTCCACTTGATCCTAGGACAGCAGCTGGAGCAGGGGCAAAACCAAAGGGATGGTTACAACACACAACCAGTTCAAATCTTAAATGTCTAAGGATGCCTATTTAGTCTTCACCTTTGCTGGATAAAAAATAAATTTCAAACCAGGAATGGTGGCTAATACCTTTAATCTCAAGACTCAGGAGGTAGAGGCAATCAGAACTCTGAGTTTGCAGAGTTGTAGTCTGGTCTACAGAGTGAGTTCTGGGCCAGTCAGGGCTACATAGTGAGAACCATCTCAAAAAAGAAACAAACAAAAATAAATAAAATTTCAATGGAATTTCTAGTAACTCCACCCCCTAAAAATATCATTTAAAACAGAGGTTTTTTTCTTCTTCTTCTTAAGGGAAACCTCAAATCAGCATCAGGATTTAGTATGGGCTCACTGAGTTTAGGATATGTAAGATTTTTTTTTTAAGAAATCAATGTAAGTAAGGTTGTTTTTTTAACCAGTGTTTTACAGACAATATACTGAAAGGAACAAAAGGCTTTTACAAAGTGTTTTGATGTGTTGGATTGATGGCTCCACTACTGTGTGAGAATCCAGAGTAGAGTTGGGAGCAGGAAGCAACCTTCCAGGCAGTCAGAGTTCTTCTGGGAACCAAGGTGCACACAAGGGTTTGCACTTCAGTACTCCGTACTGAATAGGGGTCTAAGTCACAGCATGGAAGGATAGAGTTCACATTTTGATAATGGTTCTTTACACAAGGCAACCCACTGCAGGCTATGCTTTAGTTGGTTCTTAACAGCATGCATTGATGTGAATCTAAGTTTTCTTGCGAAGCCATGAAATTGCTCCAAGGCTGGTGGCCTGCTCCTTGTCAGAGCTTTTCACTGCCATCGCCATGCAGGATCTAATTTGCTGGCATTTGACCTTGACCAAAGCTGGCATTTGACCTTGACCAAAGCTGGCAAACTGGTATGCAGCTACTAAATCTGGCTTCTGGGACTCTTCACATTTCTGCTCACTTTTTTTATTTTGTTCACTTCTTTTATAGTGATTGACATCCCTTGTAGTTTCAAGTAAGTGACTTCTTTTCCAATCCCAGGTACCAGCCTATCTTAAGAAGGATAGTGGAACAGCTATGACAGATTTTTTCCTCATCATTTGACTCTTGGACTTTGGGAAAGTTCTGGGGACAGACAAAACACAGTAACTATAATGAATCTGTAATACCATATTTTTACATAATTTGATTTCAATAGTGATAGAGGATAGGCCCCAGACTACCCAGGAAACAAAGTGATATAAAAAGCCTGGTTTCAAGAGGCAGTTCCATCTGTGACTGGAAGGCACCTAGAGCTGCCACTGGCTGAGCAGAGGATTCTGGTTGCATCTCTTCCTTTAGAAAGCTCAGCCTGGCAGTGGTGGTGCATGCCTTTAATCCCAGCACTTGGGAGGCAGAGGCAGGTGGATCTCTGTGAGTTTGAGGCCAGCCTGGTCTACAAGGCAAGTCTGGGACAGCCAGAGCTGTTATACAGAGAAACCCTGTCTCAAAAAACCAAAAAAAAAAAAAAAAAAAAGAAAAGAAAGTTCAGCCTGTTGTCACAATCCAGTGAGACTCAGCTCTCTGCTATACCCTCCACCTGACTCCGTGAAAGAGATTTGTAGCTCCATATCCTGGCCAGAAATCCAAAGTTAGCAGTGTGTGATTTCCTGGAGATTTTATCAAGGAGATGGAAAGGGCAGTTTACATCAGATATCCAACAGTAAGGCGTTTTAAGATGTTCTTGACCATGCTTGTTGGCCACAATTTAATATTCCTTGCTAGCTCCCATCAAAGATTGCCCTTCCATTCTTTCATTACACAGTGCCCAGGCTCATGATGTATTTCCATTTCCTCCAATTTTTCAGTTAACAAGACTAATTTTCCATAGAGGGAAATGATGGGTCATAAAAAACAAATACAAAACAATTTCCATTTCACTAGAATGAAACTCGGAGGAGAAAGAGAAGATGATTTCCACATTTATTCCACAGCGGGGCTGTTATTCTCATAGTCTATAGACCAGGGGATCATACTCCACAAAACTTGAACTTCCATTTGCATTAACAGGTAAAATATAGTGCAAGAACACATGACTGTAAGTCAGAGCTACCTCTAGACTCCACAAGATGTCAGTTGCTCCTGTATACTGAACAGCTAAAGGAAAGGAATGGAGTGGTGTCCGAGGATTGCAGTCCTAATCACAAAGGAGGTAATAAATTGTGCCACAGTGAATTTAGAAACTTTAATTTGATTTAGCTATCAGATTTTCAGAAAACAGTGTATTTGGAAAATGGAAATAATATGAAAATCAAGAATTTGGTTAAGAAAGAAAAAAGTCCTCACATAGCATTTTTGCACAACTTAACTTCCTCATTACATTGGGCTCATTCTGTCAGCAGAAGCTCTCTGTGAAATAGAGGATAAAAAAAATCTTAACAATAACACACACGTGACATGAAAGAGATGAAGCAGAAGATTAAGCACGAAACACAGATATTTTATTGCCCTAAGGCATTACTCATCTTCCTGACACATTATGTTTTTAATTAAAATTGCATGCTAGTTAATTAAAATATTCATTCTGGCACATTTTTTTTAATTCTACTTCCATGGTCTTGTTTCTTCTTTACTTTTATGCTAAAACTCAGTTATATTTTAATCCTACTTCTTTTACTAGCTACAAATTTAGCAGATCATTTATGTATTAAAATAGGTAAGAAAATAAACTAATTTGAAAAAATAATCCTTAAGTGACAGGAAAAGAGAGAAGATTCTGGTGAAGTGTATCCTCAGTCTCTGGCACTTAACCCAAAACTTACAAAAGTTTAAAGTCACATAATTCTTGCTATAGACATGTTTATTCATCCACATTCCTTGTTCTGGAAAGCATTAGTGCTTAAAACAACTTGGTTATATAATGTCACCTTTTTTGTGATTAAACTGATTGATTAAGCTGTTAGTAGACATTTGTCAAGTCCCAGTTTTAAGTGGCTGAGCAGCACCCTATGAGAGTACCTCTTGTTATAGAGACACAGAGAACTTGGTTATTGGTGAGGTTGACACTGGATCTGTGAGTGCAGCCAGGCTGGATGGGACATACAAACTGCGTCATTTGACAACAGAGGCAGTTAAGAAAAAGAAGTTATCATGTGTGAGCAACCCTAATTGAACTTAGTGGGTTATTAAAAAAGGTACAAGAAGCTGGGAGGGACCATATTAGGGGAAAATTATGGGAGTTAAAGGTAGAAAATGGGAGGTAGATATAAACATTTTTCACTTGTGTAGATAAATGAAACTCTCAAAAGTAGAGAAAAAAGAGGATTAGGCAGGAAGAAGCAAGTTTTGGTGGTGACTCACATGTGGCCTATGTGACAGTTAATGGAGTATCTCTAGTTTCATCTATGTATTTCCATTGAGTCTTAAGTCCTCACTATGCCTCATAAATAGCCAGTTTTTCTCCAGTTACCAAAAATAAATTTTGAGTACTTTTAAATAACAATCTGTCACTAAACCATCATGCTTCCAAAATCTCAGGTGGTAAGAAAGTATGAAATGACTAGTAGAAAATATACTAGAGAAGAAAATATACTAGAGAAACTTCAACTGTTGCTGCTTCAGGCCATGAATTTTTTTTAACACTACCTTAAAAGAAGATACAACAAAGGCAAAAATATGAGATTATATCAAACTAAGGGAAGCCTGTAGAAATGTCTTTTCTCCTTTGTGATCAGGATAATGATGACAGGTGGACAATCTCTTCCCTTCCTTTGACTGTTCAGTTACAACAGTTATACAAGACTACTCTCATCCCCATAGGGAACAGGGTAGCTCTGATGTGGACTGGTATGATTTGTTGTTACCTCTCACCTTTTTATGCAAACAAATGTTAAAGTTTTTTTTTATTTCAGTGTGTTGATTAATTTTATGTCAACTTGACTGACACAAGCCAGAGCCCTTCAGGAAGAAAAACTACAGATTTAGAAAACACTGCTATAAGATTGGCCTATAGACAAATCTATTGAGCATTTCCTGTTTTAATGATTGTTGTGGAAGGGCTCAGACCATTACAGGTGGTAGGTACAAGGTTGTATAAGAAAGCAGGATGAGCAAGCTGCAAGGAACAAACCAATAAGAATCTATCTTCTATGACCTTTGTTTCTGTTCTTGCCTCCAAGTCCCTGCCTTTCTTGAGTTCCTGCCCTCATTTTCTTAAGTACTTGACAGTTACCTGAAAGTATAAGGTGAAATAAACACTGTCCTCTCAAGTTGATTTTGGTCATGTCTTTATAACAGCAATAGAAACCTAAGCATTATTATCTTTCATTCTTTAAAATGAAGAGAAAACTTAAAGAATGAATGAAAACATCTTCAAGCTATCAATCCACCATTACATGATACCAATAATCAAAACATTTAAGGAAATCAAAGTCTTCAATAGAAAAAATAGCAATCATATTTTATACTGTAATAATGATATGAAAAGGCATTTTTAAAAGAAAATATACCAATGGCTAAAAGTACATAAAAATGTTCATTGTCATTAATCATCATGGAAATCCAAATGTAAAAGTCAAAATGAGGCATCATGTCATCTTAGTGAGAATGGCAATGGTAATAATGATAAATGCTGGTGGTACAAGTTCTTGTACAGTGAGTGGAATGTAAATGCCTGTCATCATTAGGGAGAACAATAGGCATGCTCCTCAGAAAATGGAAAATAGAACTAATTACCAGAAAATCATGTCAACTCACAACTGGGTAAACATTAAAGGAAGTGAAATCTGTATATAAATCTGTATATATATCAGCATTCTCCAGTGTTCGTAATGGCACTATTTGATACTATGGCCACAAGATTGGCCCTCTTTCCCCATTGACAAGTGCCTATTGAAGGAGTGGGATGGCTTTTCTGGCCTTCTGAGGAGACCATGGCTGTGCCTGCCACATCAAGAGAGGGAATGGTACACCGAGGTCATTCTTCCCTGTCCTGGCTGAAAATAAATATGAATTTACATTAAAAAATAGGCAAAATGCAGAACCACCTGGGGTTCCTTGACAAATGAATATACAGATTGTGGTATATATACATAATGACCAATATTAAGCCATAAAAATTAAACGCTTTCATGGAAGCAGCATCGATAGAACTGTAAAGTGAAATAAGCCAGACAAGAATGTCTCCCCATATATGCTTCCTCAGGCTAGCTCAATGGATTCTTTAGCACCAGCATTATGCTTCCTCCCTCACATCACTGGGCTCCTCAGTGACAAGGTTAGCCCAATATCAAGAATGATGGAAGTTCTTGAGCCCAGATATCAAAAAGTTTTAGGTAGTTTTTTATAGAAGCAAAAAAATGCATTAATATAAATATAAACACATTAAAATGCAGAAACCATCAAATACAGGTCTCTTGCATGGGACTCTTGACAGAAAAGAACTTGGCTAGAAAACAAAAAATTAAGTGTTGAGGAGACTGAAAGAGAGCTCTGGAAAGCAGTCAGGAAGAAACTGTAACCTTGAGCAACATGAAGAGTCAAACAGTAACCCAGAAACGCACACTGAAACTTCAACCTCAGTTTCCAGGAGGTGATAAAGGACTACACACTTTTCACAAGGAAAAGGTGAGTGAGAATAACATTGTTAACCCTGACATAGCAGAACACCTTCAACTGTAACTGTGTGAGAACTCCACAGTCTTCATAGATTTTAAATCTGATTGAAAGGTCAGACTGGTCCAAGAGAAGCCAAGAATCTGAGGCAAGATAGGCATGTAGCTAGAGGAAAACCAAGTTATTCTTACTCAGCTAAAACAATGTAGCAGTAAAATGACTCCTAATGATATTCTGTCATACATACTGATCAGTTTCTTCTCAGCCAGCATAATAGAAACTTCTTCCTGCAGTACATGGGAACAAATACAGAGACCAGAGACCTACAACTGGACAATGGGCAGAGACACCTTCAAACACTCAGTCCTAAATGAGATGTCTTCATTAAACCCTCCTCTCAGGACTCAGAGAACAATGCAGAAGAGGATGTAGAGATATTGTAAGAGCCAGAGGGGCAGATGACACTAAGAGAATAGTGTGTTCCAGACAAAGCAGAACTGACACACATGTGACCTCACAGGGACAGTGGCAACATCATGGCCTGCACAGGTACAGGCTAGACTGGATCCCAGCACTGAGAAGGGGAGATAAACATGAGTCTCTAACCCTAACCCAGAAGCTATCCTCAATTGTTCAGAAAGGAGAAATTAGTTTTTACTAATGGATTCTTACTGGCTATACAAACCATACTTAAGGGAAGGCCCATGACAGCAAAAAACAAACTCAAAGGTAGTTATGGGGTTTTGTTGTTTTTCGTTTTGATTTTTTTGTCTCATAATGCTTTGTTTGGACTCCCCCCCCCCATTTATCCTTGTCTTTTCTTGGCTATTATGGTTTCTGACTGGATGGGGAAGGGAGACATTGTGTGTGTGTGTGTGTGTATGTGTGTGTGTGTGTGTGTGTGTGAGTGTGTGTGTGTGTGTGTATGTGTGTGTGTGTGTGAGTGTGTGTATGTGTGTGTGTGTGTTTGTGTGTGTATGTGTGTGTGTATGTGTGTGTGTGTGTTTGTGTGTGTGTGT
>CAJQZJ010000199.1:331562-350057 GCA_907164525.1 Lophiomys imhausi
TGTGTGTGTGTGTGTGTGTGTGTGTGTGTGTGTGTATCTCATGGTCTATTTTGTTTGCTTGTTTTTGTTTTCTTTTGTCTCTTTGCTAGATTTTATTCTGGCTTATTTTTTTATTGGCCTGTTTGTTTTCTAAGGAAAGAATAAAAGAAAGCATGAACTTGGAAAGAAGAGAAGGTAGAAGATGGAGGGGCACAATTAGAGACAGAAAAATGTTATCCGAATACATTGTATAAAAATTATTTTCAACTAAAAAAAGAAAACTTAAGTTTTTAACTACAAAAAAAAAAAAAAAGATTGGAAGGGCAGAGGCTGGTTCAAGAGTAACTTCTCTGCTCCAAAAAGGGAAAAGTTGGACTTCTCTCAATCCTGAGAACCAAGCTACAAACACAGGCATTGCACACAGCACTGTGTCTAAAGGACCAGCCTCAGACTCACTGTGGTAAAGGACAGTCCCTTCAATATTCTGGAGCTTCAGAACAGTAGCCACTACAACTACAAGCCTGCATTCCACATATCTTTCCTTCATGTCAGCTAGAGAATGCCTCTTTCCAAGCTTCAAAACTTGAAGCTGGAAGAAGTTATAGCTCTACCTATGCCTGTATATAACTATTGCTATGGAATGTTTCAGTTGCTTCTCACATCAGAAACATGGCTGTCAAGGTTATCTAAAACCCATTGTCATCTACAGCAACCTACAGAAACTCTCAAAGCTATCCTCCCCAGTGTACATTATTGATAATATAGCTCCTTATCTCTAAAGCACCAGATTCACATAAGCATATCCCATTAGGTAAAGGGAAGGTCCTAAATGTGCTCTGCCATTGAAACTGTGACTACCAATGTCAGGAGAGTCAGCCTCACAAGCAGTTGGCCCCTGTGGCCACAGACAGTCTCATCTATGACTTGTGACTCTAGGACCTCCAAAACTGCAGGTTGTAAGCTATAAGCCTCAGGCTACTACACCTCACCCATAGACCCTAGAGATCCCCATGTCCCCCACATCAGCATCATGAGTTTAAATATCACCTATATACACACACTAGAAACCTAGAGATCATCTTCTCCATGGTTTACAGCCTTGTAACCATAGCTCCTACTGCCCTAAACCCAACTGTTGCTGTGTTTATTGATGGGATGGTGTTAAGCATTCTAAATGTTGATTGATCCTGTTTGCTGTATGTTACTTACTTTGACTCTGATTGGTTAAATAAATGCTGAAGCCTGGAGATTGGGCAAATTAAGGTTCACAGGCCTTTTAGAGAAAGACAGAGCATCTTGGGGAAGAGAAAGGTTGCTGGAGAAAGAGCGAGGAGTAAACAAGGAAGACACGCCATGGGGTACATTAAAGAAGATCCTTCCATGTGGCCTGGAACATCGGCTTAGTGTGGAGAATAATAGTCCAAAGGGATGTATGTATATATGGGGTTATATTTGAGTAATAGAATTATGAGCTAGCTTAGATGTGCTAGGATTGTGCAACCCAGGCCTAGGCTTATTAAGATCCACCCGGTGTCTATGTGTATTCATTTATAATGGCGGGTTAACATTAACACTGCAGATTAACTAAATATAATATAAATACTGGTTAAACTATTTAATTGGCTATTTTTTTCAACAGTTTATGCCTTTGGATCTGTAGAAGGGAACCAAAGATAGAGAAAAATATTCACTCATATTACAAATAACAATACCAGCATGAGACTTACAGAAGATTTATTTGAACTTGACAAATCCTTGACTTGACAATTACTGATACCTCAGTCCCCACTATCATTTGAGCTCATGCTATGGGACCTGAAAAGGGTCCATCTGATCTTGTAGTTAAAGATCTATGACTGCTGCTTTTACAGATCCAAGCACTTCCTGCCTACATTCATCCTGAAGGAACTAAGGAGCAAGGAGAAATTTTTCACATCCTATGACACACTACTGTGTATGATGACATCACAATGGATTCTGTCATTTGTACTTACCACATGGAGCCTGAGGACAGTTCTTTTTATATTCCATATTATCAAGACTACAGTAGCTGCTACAACAAGCTACAGGAACACCAAGACTCAGTCCCTGGAACCTGAATACTTCCACGTTTGGAAGCCTACATGCACTGCAGAGTTGTCCTGCTTCTTTCATAAACTGATGAAATCTAGACTACTGAGCCACATATAAACTATGCTGACATCAATCATAGCCCAAGACACTACAGGAAGGTGACTCTTTTATCCTTAGCTATATTCAGAGACCTACAACCTACACAACTAACATCCTATACCACATCTAAGTGAGAGGATAATTTTACATAAAATCTGTATCCTAAAATGGAAGCAAGCACTCTCCATTTAGACAGTTAGGCATATAGGAAGAAAGGAAATACTCAAAGAAGCATGGCTCCTCCAAGAGATCAAAATAACTCTCCATATATGATCCCAAGTTAAAGGAAATATATAAAGTGAGTCAAAATAACCATCCTAAGAAAGCCAGTGAGGTGCAAGAGTAAGACAATGATTTTAAAAATTATAAGGTATAATATACATTCCCAATGTCCAGTCCATATGTATTTGCCAACTGATAATATTCTATTATCTCTCTGTCTCAATGAGTTTAAAGTTTTATAACTCAGTTTCCATCCTAACTTGCATTACCAACTTAAAAACATCTTCTTAGACCTAGAACAGCCTTTTAATTCCTAAACAACTTAAAACCTAACTATGATACTATAACTATCTAGTCTTCAACCACATCAGAGACATGAGAAGGATAAATATATCTGAATAAACAAGAAGGCCAGAGCAAGCAACTTACTAAACTAAGAAATGACAAATAACTGGCTGCCTGGACAGTCCCCAATTTCTCTCTATATCATTGGCACATCTATCTTCAATCTTTTGGTCCAGTATCTCTGACAGACATTAATTGTAAAGCAGGAATTACGAAAGACTTGCCCACACTGTCTTGGCCAAGCTGTTGACTTACCTATTTCCAAGTTTTGTCCTTTTTGGACAGTATTCTGTCTATAGTTGAAGCCAGGGCTTTTTCTAGCCCAGGGGCTAGCTTGTCACTAATGCAGTCATCTCCAAATGGAGATTCTTCGATGCTCATCATCTACTTGGAGTAGAATGGGGCTACTGTCAGGAGCTGAAATTCTCAATATCAAAAATTCTTAAGTTAATAAGACATCTTTAAATGCCATATTCTACAGATCTCTTGAGGTTTTTGAAGACCATCTATCTATCTCCGCATATTTGAAAAAGCAAATGTTGATTGTCTCTTAGCAACTTGACTTCTGATTAACTTAGAAAACATCTGTGATATACTACACTAGTACCTAACAAAATGACAAGTTTGCATGATTCTTAGTTTGAATTTCTTAATTATCCTAAACAATTTGTGACAGTGGCTATCAAAAAGGCTAAAAATGTTGAGTTCATCAAAACAAAAAGTGACTGACAAGGTAAGAGGAAGGAAACAGAAGGGTGGAAAATGAGCACAAAGTGCAGTTTCTCAGGAATGAACTCTTGCTGTGCAGTTCATCACTACGGAGCTCAACTACCATGGTCTGACATGTCTCAAATAAGCCAAAATAAACACTTTTTCCTTCAAGTTGTTTTTCCCACAAATTATCTCTCAGCAATGGAATGCAAACACAAGAATTCTCAAAGATCAGATAGGCAGTTTATGGAGAACCATAGAAAAGTCACTTAATTCAGAAATTAGCAAAACAATAAAGCAAAGGATTCAGAAACACTGTCTCCCCTGACTTGACTACACCAAACATACATTTATCTTATTTTTATGCTATCATCTCTTAAAAAGTAGAATTCAGTGACAATAAAAATAAAACAAATCCACATATTCCTAAACAGTCCAGATAGAGACACTTTTAAAAAGAAAAATTATAGAAATTCTTAGTAAAACTCCATCTACTGAAAATCAAAAGTTTAGGTTCTTAGAGATGGAGACTGAGATATGGATTTTCCAACAAGTTGCAATTCCTCTATGGAGGGAATGGAATGTCTTTTTAGTCTTTTTTTTTTCTCTGTTCTTTTTTCTCCCACTTTCAAAGTTTCTGTTACCCAAAAATGTCTCAGTGCATCTGAGAAATCAGTGTTTCAGCAAATGCCTCTCTGAAATCTGTTCACTTTTTTCTGTCACCTGGATAAGGCTCACTGCACCCTTCATCACAGATCAGATTTCTAAAATTCCAGATGAGTGGGTGTGGTGTCTGCTCAGTTCTGCATACTTTCTGAGATCCAGAATCCATTAATCTTGTGATCAGAGGATTTATCAATTAGTTAATTAATTAATTAACTGGAGTTTCCTTTAAAGCTTAAATTCCATGGCTTATCATTATAACCCAATCCGTTATGACAAAACCATACAGAGCTAAGGCTGGATCCTTATCTTTGCCTAACTCTGACATTAGCATGGATATAACTGACAGGAAACCTACAAGTTCTTGGGTCTCACTCTAAATTTATGATCATGAACTTTAGGTTCATGTTTCAATGATGTTGCCTGGCCAACATTTTTCTAATTGAGAAATATGTAACTTGATTTACTAAACTACAGTTTACTATTGCTGTGCCTCCACCTCTACACCCCCATTCCCACTTTGGAGTCAACACCTATCTGGCTATAGCTGTGACCCACTGCATTCAAACTCTTCTCACTAAGTTCAAACTCAGTGTTTAGTTGTAGTTCCCGTAAACTTGATATCTAGCAGTTAGCAGAGGCAAGAACTTTGCATTGCAAATTCATCATTGCCTTCCAGAACATTATTCTCTCTTATTTTTTCCCTTGTCCCTTGTTTATCCTTCTCAGTCCTTTGTTTCTTCTTTACTTTCCTGTCCTCTTAATGGTAGGACATTCCAGGACATAGTTCTTTGTCTTCTCTCATATCCATCAACAGTCTCAGCCTTTAGGACTCAACTGAATCTCAGTGCTTCATATGTAATTGGTTCCAAATTTTTATCCCTACTAAAGACATCTAAGAAATCTGGGCTCGTTTTCTGACCTGACATCTGGATGTTCATTAGGAATCTAACATTTCAGTCTGAAACTCAACCCTGGTCTTCCTTAGTGGACTTCTTTGTCTACAACATTCTCTATCATGTTGGAGAATGACACTGTTTTCCCTATTTCTCATCTTAGGACCCTGGAGACATTTGGCATTCCTTTTTTTATCTCTCTTTCACATGATTGCAATCACTGTTTTATAAGATTCTTGAGTTTTACAGCTGAAAACACATTTATACAGAATCTGAGAACTGTCTGTTACTTCTGCTGTCACCATCTCTGTCAAATGATCTGGTTCTGTTACTGTCCATTTATAACACAGGAGCAGCAAGGGCAAGTCCTTCTAAACATAAGTCAGTATCATTTGCTAACAAGACTAAACCTACCAGCCTCAGAGAAGAAATCAAACCGCAAAGTGGTTGACAAATGAATTCTTATCTGATTCTCTAGAACTCCAAGAAGATTCTTTGTTTCATCAGCCCTTTTCTTAAAGATTCACATAGCTAGTTACTACATATAATGTATTGATTGTCTGAAAATCACACTTACAATATTGTTTATGTTGAGTGACTGTTTTAAATCACAGTCTCCCATATCCTGATTCCTTTTGATCTACTCACTTTTGATTTGCATAGAGGTTATTATTTGATAACACACATTGTAATTTAGTTTTTATTGTTTACTCATTCCATTGTCTCACACATGTGTATATATTCTAAAATGTCAAATATTTTCTGTGTTTTGAATTGATATTTCCAAGCATCTAGAATAATATCATTGGCATGCAACAGGCACCCAGAATTTGTTGAAAGAATAAACAAATGATCCTAGGCTGAGAAGGCAGATCAAGAAAGGGTCAGAGAGGTTGGAGGTAACCATTTCTTGAACTAGCAGTGATGAACATAAGAAAAGGAGTTAAATTTTTGAATAATGGGAATAGCAAACCTGCCAAATTTAGGCTGTGACCATAGCAAAGCAAGAATGCACACAGCTGGATAAATAAAAATGAGAGAAAGAACAGCTGCTTGAGAGTTAAAAGGTCAGATCTATCAGAGTCTGCATGTTTGTTCAGACCAAGCACAGCGGAGAGCTCTTAAGTCCTAAGTGTGCTCAATAAAGACAGAGTCTATGTCTTCCAAAGAAACCCAAAGTAACACTGAGACTACTCTTGAACCAGCCTAAACCAAGCTTGAAAACCAGCCTGAAAACTACAACCTAAAAATCTGTGGTGTCTGGTCAGCTGGGACTGAAGAATTAGCTGTGATTAACAAGAGACCAGAACCACTAAAGTAAAACTTTCATTTTGCTGAGACAATGGATGCTGGTCAATGGTGCTAAAAAATCAGCTGTGATTAAGAATAGACCAGTATCACTGAGGTAAAATCTGCTGGGATGTGTTTCCTGACAGTCAGCACATAGAACTGTGTTCAAGGTTGTACCTCATGTTGGCAGCCAAACCTTATGTGTATGAATCATCCAGGTGGTACTGGTTTTGAAGGCACGGGAGGGGCATGGAGAGCAGCTGAGGTTTGGCACTGTGTGGCAGGGGTGGAGTCCCCGAAGAGAGCCCAGGAGAGGCTATTAGTGAATATGCAGCCTGGTTGCAGCAAGGCACCCCAGGATTTTGGAAATGCCAGTACCGTGAGACAACCAAGAACAATCAAGAACAGCAGTGATGGAGTGGAGCCAGCCTGAGCCTAGAAGAAAAGTTGTGTGAGCTGAAGAGGATGGAGTCAGAGAAGTGACCCAACCCCCTTGGAAGAGTCCAGAAGATCATGAGTGGGTCCCAGACCCTAGTTGCTGAGTGGACACTGCTGGTCTTAGGTTTTCCTTTAGTCTGATTGTAGCTGTGCCTCTTGAAGTAAAATAAAACAAAAATATTTAATTTTTTAATAGGGACCCACAGTTGAGAGATCTTAACTTTTAAAACATATTTTGGATTTGTGAGGAGACTTTGGGTTTTTTATTATTATTACATTTATTTATTTCTTCAAGTTACATCTCAATCATAGTCCTCTCCCTCTTCCCCTCCCAGTCCCACTCCTACACCCTTCCCCCTCACCCTCCTATCTGTTTTTTTCTTTTTTTTTAATTTAAGGTGTATCTTTTCCCCCCAACAGCTCTTTCTTTTAGGCCAATAAAAGGCTCTTTTTCTTATAACAATAAATATAATACAAAACAATAAGAATAATTAGAACACAATCATGAAAATTATAAGGTATAACAACATTCCCAACGTCCAGTCCCATATGTATTTGGCAACTGATATTAATATTCTATCATCTATCTATGTTGATGAGTTTAAAGTTCTATACCTAACTCAGTTTCCATGTAACCCTTAAAAATGCTATGTAAAGGGAGGCAAGATGGCGGCGATTTAGTAGCACACATTTTGATCATCAGGAAGACAGATTGGACAACAGCAGAGTTATACTCCTGCTGAAGGGCAGTTTGTGAGGCACTATCTGGGCTTGCTCAGCAAAATTAGGGACGACAAAGAACTTGATACTAGAAATATAGACGCTGGAGGATCGAGTAACCAGTCACGGCCACACAGAGCACTTCCCACCTGGAGACTGCACTACCTCCATACCAGATCCTCAGGTCTACAGCTGGCAGTTTCAACCTCCAAACATAGGACCTCCTGAGTCTGCAACGCCTGTGCAGTGTCTAGGCTTGGACACCCAGGACCATACCATCTGAGCCGATACATGGTAAGACCAAGGGACTCTCCCTGGGATATTCAGTATGATTCCATCTCACACTTGTCAGATTGGCTAAGATCAAAAGCTCAAATGACAGCACATCCTGGCAAGGTATGGAGAAAGGGGAACCCCCCCCATTGCTGGTGGGAGTGCAAACTTGTACAACTATTGTGGAAAACAGTCTGGTGATGTCTTAGAAATATTGGAATAGCTCTACCTCAAGACTCAGCCATACCACTTCTGGGCATATCCAAAGATTCCTCACCAAGCCACAAAGACATCTCCTCAACTATGTTCATAGCACCTTTACTTGTAATATCTAGAAACTGGAAAAAAAAACCCAGATGTCCCTCAACCAAAGAATGGATTTAAAAAAATGTGGTACATTTAATTGATGGAATACTACACAACTATCATGCAATTTGCAACCAAATGGATGGAAGTAGAAAGGCTCACTATGAGAGAGCTAATTCAAACTCAGAAAGATACACATGGTATATATTCACTTATAACTGGATTTTAGCCATATAGTACAGGATAACCATCCTACAATCAATATACCCAAAAGAACAGTCACATGGTCTTGATTACTGTTAATGGGACACTCCACTCTAGTGGAACTGGATGTATGCCCCCTGTGCAAGAGGAAACTCTTAGCCTTCATATGACTGAGGTACAGAGGGGTCTGAAAGGTGGAGGCACCCAACATGGGAGGAGTAGCATATGTGGGAGAGTGGGTGGAGGATGGGGTGGAGGGAGGGGGAGGTAATGGAGACGTAACTTGAATTAATAAATATTTAAAGAAAAAAAAGTCTACTCGAGTCACATGCCATGCATATGCCACAAAAAACCCTATCAGAATTCTGTGACATTTTCATAGAAATATAAAAAACAATTCTAAAATGCATGTCGAAACAAAGAAGACCCATGCTGCTGTCTACATTTTGTTGTTTAGACTCTTCTTCCAGAACATGATTTGTAGGTTGTAGACTTTTTGTTTGTTTGTTTGTTTTTTCACTGTTTTTTAGAAATATATATTTATTACTTCAGGTTGCTGAACTGGGGTGGGAGACTTTTTTCTTTTCACTCTTAAGACACAACTTTTAATTTCTTGTTCATCCTGAAGGTCACAAATTTAGTACAGACATCACAACATAAAACATTTTATACACTTAAAAACTCCCATAGTCTTTACAATTCCAAATGCTTTAAAAATTCAGTCTCTTTAAAAATCCCAAGTTTCTCATTTTGTCCTTTTCGGACAGCATTCTGTCTACAGTTGAAGCAATGGATTTCTCTTGCCCAGTGACAGGCTTGCCACTAATGCAACCTTCTCCATTTGGAGATTCTTTGATGGTCATCATCTACTTGGAGAAGAATAGGGGAAGCTATCAGGAGTTCACATGTCTCAACGTCAAAAAATCTTTAGTTAAGAAAACATCTTTAAATTCCATATTCTATAAATCTCTTGAGGTTTTTGAAGACCACCTATCTATCTCCTTATACTGGGATAAGCAAATGTTACTTGTCTCTTAGCAACTTGATTTCTGATTGACTTAGAAACATCTGTGATAACCTATGTTAACACCTAAAAAGATGACATGTTTGACTATTAGTTTGCATTTCTTAATTTTCTTAAACAGTTTGTGATAGTTGCTATCAAAACGCCAAAACTTATTTTTTTAATGTTTATTTATTACTTCAGGTTACATCTCCATCATAATACCCTCTTTCCACCCCTCCCAGTCCTGCCCTCTCACCCTCTACCCCCTATCCCTTCCATCCCACTCCCCCCGAGTGGAGTGTCCCTACATAACAGACCCCCGCCCCAGTTTAGCAGTCATATGAGGGCCAAGAGCCTCCTCATACATTAGGGGCTATAAGGCAGCATCACTAGGGCAAAGTGTCTCATGGACAGGTAAAAAAGTATATGTTCCTGTTCCCTTTGGTGCATTGGTTGTAGTATAGTTATCTTGTACTATATGGCTAAAACCTGATTATAAGTGAATAGATGCCATGTGCCTCCTTCTGGGTCTGGGTTAGCTCACTCAGGATGAGCTTTTCTACTTCCATCCATTTGGTTGCAGATTCCATGATAGCTGAGTAGTATTCCATCAAGTAAATGTATGACATTTTTGTTGTTGCTGTTGTTTTAAGCGATTCTTTGGTCGAGGGACATCTGGGTTTTTTTCCAGTTTCTAGATATTACAAATAAAGGTGCTATGAACATAGTTGAGGAGATGTCCTTGTGGCTTGGTGAGGAATCATTTAGATATATACCCAGAAGTGGTATGGCTGTGTCTTGAGGTAGAGCTATTCCAAGTTTTCTAAGATTCGCCAGACTGATTTCCACAGTGGTTGTACAAGCTTGAACTTCCACCAGCAATGCAGGAGTGTTCCCCTTTCTTCGCCACCACACCAGCATGTGCTGTCATTTGAGGTTTTGATCTTAGCCATTCTGACACGTGTGAGATGGAGTCTCAGAGGAGGATTAATGATCAGATGGTCCTACAAGGTATGCTCCTGTGCTGAAACCATTTGGTCCAGGGATTTTTTTTGGGGGGGGGGGGATTTTTAATGACTGTTTCTCTTTCCTTAGGGGTTATAGGGCTGTTTAATCTGTTAACCTGATCTTGATTTAACTTTAGAAGGTGGACTCTATCAAGATAATTGTCCATTTCACTTAGGTTTCCAAGTTTGGTAGAGTACAGACCTAAAGATTCTCTGTATTTCCTCCATGTCTGTTGTTATTTATCCCTTTTCATTTCTGATTTTGTTGATTTAGATTTTTTTCCCTCTGCATTTTAGTTAATTTGGCTAAGGGTTTGTCTATCTTGTTGATTTTCTCAAAGAGTAAACTCTTGCTTTCATTGATTCTTTGTATTGTTCTTTTTGTTTCTAAGTTGTCGATTTCAGTCCCAAGTTTGATGATTCCCTGTCTTCTGCTCTTCTTGGAAGTGTTTGCTTCTTTTTTTTTTCCCACATCTTCCAGTTCTGTTGTTAATTCACTAAGATGAGCTGTCACAATTTTCTTTTTTGAAGGCACTTAGTGCTATGAACTTTCCTTGTAGCAATTCTTTTATTATGTCCCATAGCTTTGGGTATGTTGTACCTTCATTGTTTTTGGATTTGAAGAAGTCTTTGATTTCCTTCTTTATTTCTTCCCTGACACAGTGGTCATTCGGTAAAGAGTTGTTCAGTTTCCATGAATGTGTAGGCTTTCTATTATTTCTGTTAATGTTGAAGTTCAGTTTTAATCCAGAGTGGTCTGATAAGATGAAAGGGGTTATTTCAATTTTCTTATATCTGATGAGGCTTGTTTTGTGACCAACTATATGGTCAATTTTGGAGAAGGTTCCATGTGGTGATCAAAAGAATGTGTATCCTTTTGAGTTTGGGTGAAACAGTTAGGTCCATTTGGTTCATGACTTCTGTTAGGCTCATAATTTCTCTGTTTAGCTTCTGTCTCAATGACCTGCCCATTAGTGTGAGTGGGGTGTTGAAGTCTTCCACTACTAATATGTGGGGATTAATGTGAGTTTTAAGCTGTAGAATATTTCTTTTAAAAATATGGGTGCCCTTGTATTTTGGGCAAAGATATTTAGTATTGAGATGTCATCAAAGGCGTTTTCCTTTGACAAGTATTTAGCGCCCTTCCTTATCTTTTTTGATTAATTTTGGTTGAAAGTCCATTTTATTTGATATTAAAATGGCTACCCTAGCTTGCTTCTTTGGACAATTTGCTTGGAAAACCTTTTCCCAACCATTTACTCTGAGGTAAAATCTATCTTTGCTAGGGAGTTGTGTTTCTTGTATGCAGCAAACTGATGGGTCTTGTTTACATATCCATTCTGTAAGACTGTGTCTTTTTATTGTGGAGTTGAGACTATAGATGTTGAGGGATATTAATGACCAAAGGTTTTTATTTACTGTTATTTTTATGTAGGTGGTAGTAGTGTGTTTGTGTTTCTTTTGGTTTTGATGCAGTGGAGTTATTTCTTTCCTATATTTTCTTGGCTGTAGTTACTGTCTCCTGGCTGGAATTTTCCTTCTAGGGTCTTCTATAACTCTGGATTTGTGTATAGATATTTTTTTGATTTTTTTTCATGGAATATCTTGTTTTATCCATCTATGGTGATTGAAAGTTCTGTTGGGTACAGTAGTCTGGGTTGGCACCTATGTTATCTTAGGGTTTATAAGACATCTGTCCAGGGCCTTCTGGCTTTTAAAGTTTCTGAGGAGAAGTCGGGTGTAATTCTGATGGGTCTGCCATTATAAGTTACTTGACTTTTTTCTCTTACAGCTTTTAATATTCTTTCTTTGTTCTGTACATTTGGAGTTTCAATTATTAGGTGGCTCAAGGAATTTATTTTCTGATCCAATCTGTTTGGTGTTCTGTATGCCTCTTGGAATTTTGCTGGCATCTCTTTCTTTAGGTTTGGGAAGTTTTCTTCTATGATTTTGTTGAACGTGTTTCCTGCTCCTCAGAATCTGGAGTCTTCTCTTTCATCTATGCCTATAATTCTTAGGTTCTGTCTTTTTATTGAGTCCTTGATTTCTTGGATGTTATAGGTGAAGACCTTTATAGATTTCTCATTTTCTTTGGTTGTTGTACTAATTTCTTCAATTGAGTCTTCTATGACTGAGATTCTGTCTTCCATTTCTTGTATCCTATTGGTGATACTCATCTTTGTAGTTCCTGTTCTCTTTCCTTGGTTTTCCACCTCCAGGATTGTGTTTGCTTGTGTTTTCTTTATTGTTTCCATTTCCAATTTCAGGTTTTGAACTGTTTTATACATTTCCTCCTCCAATTTAGTTGTCTTTGCCTGCAAATCTTTCATAGCTTTGTCTCTTTCCCACTTTTGTTTAACTGAGTTAGCTTGGAGGTCTTTAATAGAATTCTCCATTGCTTTCATCTGTAGGATTGTGACTTCTTTAAATTCTTTAAGGGATATATTTTCTTCTTTTAAGGCATCTATCATTTTCATAAGTATAGATTTGTCATCATCTTCTTGTGTTTCAGCTGTGATGGGATGGTCAAGGTTTGGTGTACTAGTATGACTGAATTTTGTTAGAGTCATATTTCCCTGACTGGGTTTCTTTCTGTTCTTTTGCTGGCCTTTAGCCATCTGGTTTTCCTTAACTGTTTATTCCTGGTGCCTTCTGGACTTGGTGCCAAGGAAGGAGCCTTATAATCTTGTGTGGATGCCTTATAATCTTGGTGACCTGTATCTCTCCACTGGCTGGGTGTGACCTTGTGTTGGGGACTGGTTCTCAGTGAGTTTCCTACAGTTCACCCCTTCCCGCTGTGTCCCAATTGGGAGATCAGGTCAGGGATTGGGATAGGAGGTATTATTCCATGCCTGCAGGTTCCTGGGATCCAGCTGGTCTTCCTAGTGATGTAAACAGGGGTTGGGAAGCTACAGTCTATAAGCAAGAGCTGAAGATCCCCTTCAGCTTAGACTTCAGGTCTGTGGTCATGGTCCTCTCAAGCTGCTCTCTGGAGATTTCAGGTTCATACTTTGCCTCTCAGCCAGAAGCACTGGGTAAATGGTCCTGAATGGTCCTGAATGGTGTTGAATGGTCCTCAATGATCCTGTATGCTCCTGAATGGTCCAGAGTGATCCTGTATGACCGGTCCTGAGTGGTCCTCAATTGTCTTGAATGATCCTGAGTAGTCCTGCATGATCCTGAGTGGTCCTGAGGAAGAAGGTCAGGGTATCCCGGTGGTACAGGTGTGGAAGATCTTGAGTAGACATTTTAATAGTATGAATTCTCTCGATCAGTGTGATATGTGTTTTCACTTACTGTGTTTTCTTCTATTTCTCCTGTCCTAAATTTATAGCTTCAGTGTAGAATGCTTTCATTTGCTTGGTTAGTTTCTAGTAATTTCTAACTATGAAGAAAGGTTCCTACCTACCTTCTTTCTCTTTCTCTTTTTAGAAAACAAAAGGCAAACAAAAAAAAACAGAATACAAAAAAAAGAGAGAAAAAGCACAAGAAACACACACAGAAAGAAACATCTATAAAAACACAAAATCAGAAACCATAATATACAAGCAAAAGAGCAGTAAAAAACAAACAAACAAACAAAAATAGTTGTCCAGAGAATGAAATATGAAACAAAAAAGTATACAAATATATCTTTGAGTTTGTTTTGTGTTAGCCATCTACTGCCTTGGCACAAGGCCTACTCTTAAGTGTGGTTTATTTGCCCAGTTAGACTCCATTGGAGAAAACAAAAATTTCCTTTGCAAGTGGATGTCAACTTCAGATAGGCTTCTGGTTAGGAAATGGTTTTTATGTCCACTTCCCCCTCCTAGAATTGGTACTCCCATCTGTCCTGGACCTAGGCAGGCCTTGAGAAGGCTACCACAGTTTCTGTGAGTTCATATGTATATCAGTCCTGTGTGTGCTCTGAAATTCAACTAATTTTATACTTTGAACTTGTGGCTTGCTATTTTTTTAAGAAATCTATTTAGGTACGATACCATTAGGAAGCGTTACCTTTAATTTTGTATCAATATACAAAGATCTATTCAAATGTGGCTAAATATACTCTTAATTTTGTGTCAACATACAAAGATCAATGCCTATGTGGCCCAATACAATCTTAATATTGTGTCCATATACAACGGTCAATACCATTGTGGACAACTATAATCTTATTTTTGTTTCAATATACAAATATCAATACCGACATAGTCCCATACAATCTTATTTTTGCACAACAAACAATGGTCAATACCACTTTAGCCAAATATACTACTAATTTTGTATCAATATACAAGGGTATAAGGGCAAAATGAAATGTGAAGCTCTGGCCTCATGAAACTGAAAAGCTTCTGTAAGGCAAAAGACACTGTCATTCAAACAAAACGGCAGCCTACAGACTGGGAGAAAATCTTCACCAACCTACATCTGATAGAGGGCTATTATCTAAAATCTACAAAGAACTCAAGAAACTAAATGCCAAGAAACCCAATAATCCAATCAAAAAATGGGAGACGGAGCTAAATAGAGAATTCACAAAGGAGGAATCCCTAATGGCCAAGAGTCACCTGAAGAAATGCTCAACATCCTTAATCATCAGAGAAATGCAACTCAAGACGACCCTGAGATTCCATCTCACACCTGTCAGAATGGCTAAGATAAAGAGCTCAAATGACAACACATGCTGGCGAGGGTGTGGAGAAAGGGGAACCCTACTCCATTGATGGTGGGAGTGCAGACTTGTGCAACCACTATGGAGGTCTGTCTGGAGATATCTTAGAAACCTTGGAATAACTTTGCCTCAGGACCCAGCCATACCACTTCTGGGTATACACCCAAAGGACACCTCACGGAAACATAGGGAAGTCTCCTCATCTATGTTCATAGCAGCCTTATTTGTAATAGCTAGAAACTGGAAACAACCCAGATGTCCCTCAACTGAAGAATGGATTAAAAAATTGTGATACATCTATACAATGGAATATTACTCAGCTATAAGAAACAATGAAATCGTGCAATTTGCAACCAAATGGATGGATGGATCTAGAGAAGCTCATCCTGAGTGAGCTAACCCAGACTCAGAAGGATGCACATGGCATCTATTCACTTATAGTAGGATTTTAGCTATATCATACAGGATATCTGTACTACAACCAACACACCAAAAGGAACATGGACATAAATTTCTTTTTTCTTTTCATTTCTTTTTCGTTTTCATTTCCCTCTTTTTTTCTCTTTATTTTTCTTCTCTTTTTTTGTTGTTGTTCTTTGTTTTTGTGGGTTTGTGTGTCTGTTGTTTTTTTTTTTTTTTTCCCCCCCCCCCCCGTAGCAAGGAGACACCTTTCACTGGCAGTACTGCCTCGTAGGCCCCCGGTGTATGAAGACGCTCTCGGCCCTCATATGACTCCTGATCTGTGGTGAGAGACTGGTATGCAGGGACACTCCACCCCAGAGGATCAAGATGGAAGGGTCAGGGAGTAGAGCATGGGACGGTGGGGCTGGGAAGTGGGAAAAGAGGACAATATGTCAAGGATGTAACCTGTAGCAACAAACAAATAAATTCACTAATTAAAAAAAAAAGCAGGTAACAACGTTAAAACAATGTAAATAAAATAAAGGACACAGCCGTTCAACCTGGTTTTATGAACCTCCAAGTGTCGAAAAAACGTAGAGCTAAGGTAAAATACAGGAGAAATGTGGTGTTAACCCATGCCTTTAACTTCAGCAGAGACGGGAGGAGCACCATAGAGTTAGTGGAATTATAAATTCTAGAGTACACGGAAAAGGGTGGTGAGGGTACACACCCTTAATCCCATCATTCAAGAAGAGTACACCCTTAACCCCAACACACTAGAGACAGAAACAGGCAGATCTCAGAGCTCAAGGTCAGCCTGATACAAAACAAACTCTAAATAAAGAAAAACTTCGATCCAGGAGTGGTGGAACACATCTTTAATCCCCTCAGATGGGAACCACAAGTCTTGGATCCCAATAATTAGAATGCAGAGACACACACATAGGATTTGGAAGGACCTAAGTTTAAAAGCTACTTACAAAAGGCCCACACAACACAAACAAATTGTCCTTCGAGACCTCAAAATATATACACTAAAGCTGGTTTAGCTCCAAAATAACAAAATAATTTCTTCTTTAAACCAGATTGAAAGATAACACTTTATATATTGTCAAAAACCAAATTTGCTTCAGGAGAAATATTACCTACCCCCCCCCCAAAAAAAAGAGGGTGATTGTCCCTGAGTGAGGATTAGGGCAGGGCTCTGTTCTTATCTTTCCAGGAGAATCAAAGCATCCATTCAAGGAACCCAGGGACAACTGGACAACGGAAACCTCAGCAGAAATCAGAATCAGACATCAAAAGAAGACGAGTGACCCAGATGATTCAGCCTGACAGACTCCCTCAATAGCTGTCTCCATCAAAAGCCTACAACCACAACAACTCAATATTGCTAAGACCGTTCAGCTCTACACAATGCCCCAGCCAGAACATCAGTAAAGCCTGGAAGTTCAGCTTCTGCCTACAAACTCCTTAGGACATCTAAACAGCTGAGAACAGAAGGACTGAACATAAAAGGATTGTATTAACATTTTTAACCATTTTTCCATTTTGGTTCGGGCCCCAAACAGGTTTACTACGACCCAAATCAGCAGGAACTCATTTTAAGAGAGCGACGTCCCATACCCAGAGGGTGGGGAGGGTGTTTCTCCGCCCCCCCCCTTTTTTGGTTATTTGAAGGACAACTGAAAACTCTGTTATTTAGGGGAAGAGATTACAAGTTGTTAAATGATCCTGTTTAATGGGTTTTGGAGGTTAGACCCAGGGTATTCCTTCTTTCCCTTTTCTGTATCCTTCTTTATCTCCTATGTAGGAATGCACGCACTTGAGAAAAATTGAGACATAGACAGCACAGGAAGGATCAAGAAGAAAGGTCACATTATTGTATATTCCCTTATACCCTTGTATATTGATACAAAATTAATAATATATTTGGCTAAAGTGGTATTGACCATTGTTTATTGTGCAAAAATAAGATTGTATTGGTCTACGTCGATAGTGATATTTGTATACTGATACAAAATTAAGATTATAGTTGGCCACAATGGTATTGACCCTTGTATATGGATGCAATATTAAGATTGTATTGAGCCGCATAGGCATTGATCTTTGTATATTGATACAAAATTAAGAGTATATTTAGCCACATTTGAATAGATCTTTGTATTTTGATACAAAATTAAAGGTAACGCTTCCTAATGGTATCGTACCTAGAGATACTTAAAAATGAAATGTGAAGCTCTGGCCTGTTGACACCAACCGTCTTAAACTGTTTAGGATAGTTAAGAAAAACAAACTCCTAGTCATGCATGCATGTCACCTTGTTAGCTACTAAGACAGTCTATCACAGATATTCTCTAAGCTACTCAGTAATCAAGTTGTTAAGAGACAAGCAACATTTGCTTATCTAAATACAAGAGATAGATAGGGCATCTTCAAAAACCCCAAGAGATCTGCAGAATATGGCATTCAAAGATGTGGTCTTAAGTTAAGATTTTTTTTTGATATCATGACATATCAGCTCCTGACAGCACCCCCTATTCTACTCCAAGTAGAAGAAAAGCATTGAGAATCTCCAGTGTGAGAAGGTTGAATTAGTGGCAAGCCTATCTCTTGGCATGTAAAAACTCCTTGCTTCAACTGCAGACAGACTGCTGTCCAAAAAGGACAAAACTTGGTAGCAGGGAAGTCGACAGCCTAGCTCTGCCAAGACAGGGTAGGTTAGTCCTTCACAATCCCTGCTCTACAATAAATGTCTGTCAGAAAAACAGGACCAAAAGGCTGAAGACTGATGCTGGAATGTATGGAGAGAAAATGGGAACTGTCCAGGTAGTCACTGGTTTGTCATTTCTTAGTATTGGAAGCTGCAGGCCCTGCACTTCCTATATAATCAGATATATTTATCCTTCTCAGCTCTCTGAGGTGGTTGAAGAATAGACAGCTTGAGTCTAATAGCTAAATTTTGAGTTGTTTAGGAATCAAGAGGGCGTTCTAGATCTAAGAAGATGGTTATAATAGTGATGCAAGTTAGTATGAAAGCTAAGTCAGTTATAGAACTTTAAACTCATAGAGATGGTTAGAAGGTAGAAGGTTAAAGTTGGGGGCTAAATACATATGAACTGGACATTGGGAAGGTATACTGGGCCATTTAACTCTCATAAATGTGGCATATTTAATTCTGCTGTTTTGTATAGAATTTACTGTTAA
>CAJQZJ010000199.1:351067-383109 GCA_907164525.1 Lophiomys imhausi
TGTACTCCACAAAATTGGAAAATCTAAATGAAATGGATGATTTTCTTAATAGATTCCACCTACCAAGGTTAAATCAAAACAGGCAAACAAATTAAACAGTCCTATAACCCTTAAGGAAATAGAAGAACTCATTAGAAGTCTTCCAACCAAAAAAAGCCCAGGCCCAGATGGTTTCAGCACAGAATTCTACCAGACATTCAAAGAAGAGCTAACACCTAGCTCTTCAAATTCTTCCACAAAATAGAAACAGAAGGAATACAGTCACCACGATACCTAATCCTCACAAAGACCCAACAGAAGAAGAAAATTTCAGACCAATTTCCCTTTGAACATGGATACAAAAATACTTAATGCAATACTTGCAAACTGGATACAATATCACATCAAAAGTATCATACACCATGATCAAGTAGGCTTCATCCCAGGAATTCGGGGGTGGTTCAACATTAGAAAATCCATTAATGTAATCCACCACATAAACAAGCTGAAAGAAAAGAACCATATGATCCTCTCATTGAATGCTGAAAAAGCTTTTGACAAAATACAGCACCCATCATGTTAAAAGTCTTGGAGAGATCAGGCATACAAGGACCATTCTTAAACATATTAAAGGCAATTTAAAACAAGCCAATAACCAACATCAAACCAAATGGAGAGAAACTTAAAGCATTTCCTCTAAAATCAGGGACAAGGCAAGGCTGCCCACTCTCTCCATATCTCTTCAACATAGTACTTGAAGTTTTAGCTAGAGCAATAAGACAACTAAAGTAGATCAAGGGGATACAAATTGGAAAGTAACAGGTCAAAGTATCCCTATTTGCAGATGATATGATAGTATACATAAGTGACCCCAAAAATTCCACCAGAGAACTCCTTCAGCTGGTAAACCTCTTCAGCAAGGTGGCTGGATACAAAATCAATTAAAAAAATAAGTAGTCCTTCTTTACACAAAAGATAAATGGGCTGAGGAAGAAATAAGGGAATCAACACCTTTCACAATAGCCACAAAAATGTAATCTGAAAGACCTGTATGATAAGAACTTCAAGTCCCTGAAGAAAGAAATTGAAGAAGAAATCAGAAGATGGAAAGATCTCCCTTGCTCATAGATAGGTAGAATCAACATAATAAAAATGGCCATCTTACCAAAAGCAATCTATAGATCCAATGCGATTCCTATCCAAATACCAACTCAATTTTTTACAAATCTGGAAAAAACAATTCTCAACATCATATGGAATAACAAAAGACCCAGAATAGCTAAATCAATCATGTACAATAACAGAACATCTGGAGGTATCTCACCATCCCGGATTACAAGCTGTACTACAATATTAATAAGAACAGTATAGTGCTGGTAAAGAAACAGACCAGTTGACCAATGGAATTGAATTGAAGACCCAGAAATAAACCCACACCCCTATGGTCACTTAATTCTTGACAAAGAAGCCAAAACCATACAAAGGAAAAAGGAAAGTGTCTTCAATAAATGGTGCTGGTCTAACTGGATGTCTACATGTAGAATAGTGCAAATAGATCCATACTTATCACCCTGTACAAAACTTAAGTCTAAGTGGACCAAAGACCTCAACATAAATCCTTATCCTAGATGGTGTTCCATATCAAGCCCCAGTACAAGTGGAAGCTCTTGGCCCTCACATGACTGAAGAACTTGGGAGTGTGATATGTGAAGGCCCACCTCATCTGAGGAGAAGGAGACTACCAAGTAGAGGAACAATGAGGGAGGGAGGGAGAGAAGAGGGAGGGAGGGAGGGAGAGAGGAGGGAGGGAGGGACCACATAGGGAGGAGGGAGGAAACTATATTCTAGAAGTAATTTGAGAAAACAAAATAATACTTTTTAAGAAAAGAGTTAATAAGCTTAAAAAATACAATATAAAATTTTCAAACTATAATTTACCAAAGGTATAGTTGTCTTGCTGGCATGAAAGGAAAATGGCCTTAATTTCAGATTAGAATGTTAGACTTCATGTGGCCACATGGCTTATACAAATTTGATAGCAGCTTAAAAAGTTATATATATATATATATATATATAGATAGATAGATAGATAGATAGATAGATAGATAGATAGATAGATATAGATATATAGATAGATAGATAGATATAGATATAGATATATAGATATATAAAGGTTATTTTTATGGTTTGGCATTAAAAAGCAGGTAAGACGTTTAAAATACCGTAAATAAATTAAAGGATACTGCAGTTCAACCTGGTTTTCTAAACCTCCAAGAGTTGAAAAATATTTAGAGCTAAGGTAAAATATATGAAATGTGTGGTGTTAGCCCATGCCTTTAACTACAGCAGAGACTGGAGGATCACTATAGAGTTAGTTGTCTTATAAATTCTAGAGTTACAAGGAACAGGATGGTGATGGTACACACCCTTAATCCCATCATTTGAGAAAGATACACCCTTAATCCCAACACACTAGAGACAGAAACAGGCAGATCTCAGAGTTCAAGTTCATCTTGACACAAAGCAAGCTCTAAATAGAGAAAAACTTTGATTCAAGAGTGGTGGTGCACATCTTTAATTCCATCAGTTGGGAACCACATGCCTTTGATCCCAATACTTAAGAGTGCAGAGACAGCCACATAGGATTTGGGAGGATGTAAGTTTAAAAGCTACTCACAAAAGGAATGCTGATATTCAAATCGAATTGTCCTTTGAGATCTCAAAATATATACACGTAAAGGTTTGTTTAGTTTCAAAATATCAAAATAATTTCTTTTTTAATCTCAGTTGAAAGATAGTACTTTTTATATTGTCAAAAAAAACAAAAACAAATTTGCTCCAGAAAAAATATTACCTGAAACCCCTCTCAAAAAAAAAATTAGGGTAGGGCTCTGTTGTTATCTTTCCTGGAGATTTAAAGCATCCATCTAAGGAATCCAGGGACAACTGGACAACGGAAACCTCAGAAGAAAATAGGTAAGACACCAAAGAAGACAAGTACCCCAGATGATCCAGCCTTGCAGACTTCCTTAGTAGCATTTCCTCAAAAGTCTACAACCATAGCAACTCAAAATCTCTAAGATTGTTCAGCTCCACAGATTGTTCCAGCTAGAACTTCAGTAAAGCCCTGAAGTTCAGTTTCTCTCTACAAACTTCTTGGGACATTTAAATAGCTGAGCACAAAAGGACTGAACATCAAATGATTCTATTAACATTTTTAACCATTCTTTCATTCTTATTTGGGCCCCAAATAGGTTTACTACATCCCAAATCAGCAGGAAGTCATTTTAAGAGAGTGACATCCCATGCCCAGAAGGAGCAGTGGGTGTTTTCCCCCCCTTTGGTCATTTGATGGGTTATAGATAATCGTGTTATTTAGGGGGAGAGATTACAAGCTGTTAAATTGCATTGTTAAATAGGTTTTGGAGATTAGACCCAGGGACTTCTTTCTTTTTCTTTTCTGTATCCTTCTTTCTCTCCTATGTAGGGGTGAACAGACTTGAGAAAAAATGGGACATAGACATAATGTAGGAATGATCAAGAAAAAAGGACAGATTATTGAATATGCCCTTATACTTTTGTATATTGATACAAAATTCAGATTATATTTGGCTAAATTGCTATTGATCTTTGTATAATGGAAAATTAAGATTGTATTTGGCTACATTGGTATTGATCTTTGTATATTGATGCAAAATTAAGATTATATTTGGCCACATTGGTATTGATCTTTGTATATTGATACAAAATTAAGGTTAACTCTTTTTTAAGTTATTGTACCTACATAATGCTTAAAAATGAAATGTGAAGTTTTGGCCTTTTGCTACCAACTGTCATAAACTGTTTAGGATAATTAAGAAATGCAAACTAATAGTTATTCAAGCATGTCATTTTGTTAGGTACCAGGACAGTTATCACAGTTATTTTCTAAGCTAATCAGAAATCAAATTGTTAAGAGACAAGCAACATTTGCATATCCAAATATAAGAGATATATAAGTGGTCTTCAAAAACCTCAAGAGATCTGCAGAATATGGAATTCAAAGATGTTTCCTTAACTTAAGATTTTCTTGATATCGAGACATGTCAACTCCTGACAGCACCCCCTATTCTACTTTAAGTAGAAGATGAGCATTGAAGAATTTCCAATTGGAGATGGTTGGATTAGTGGCAAGCATATCTCTTGGCAAGAAAAATCCCTTGCTTCAACCGTAGATAGAATGCTGTCCAAACAGGACAAAACTTGGAAGCAGGTAAGTCGACAGCCTACCTCTGCCAAGACAGGGTAGACAAGTCCTTCATAATCCCTGCTTTAAAATCAATGTCTGTCAGAGAAACTGGCTCAATGGCTGAAGATTAATGCTGAAATGTATGGAGAGAAATTGGGAACTGTCTAGGCAGCCACTGGTATGTCATTTCTTAGTTTTGGAAGCTGCTGGCCCTGCACTTCCTGTATAACCAGATATGTTTATCCCTCTCAGGTCTCTGAGGTGGTTGAAGACTAGACAGCTAGAGTCTCATAGTTAAATTTTGAGTTGTTTAGGAATCAAGAGGGTGTTCTGGATCTATGAAGATGTTATTAAAATTGTGATGCAAGTTAGAATAAAAGCTGAGTTGGATATGGAACTTTAAACTCATGGAGATGGTTAGATAGTAGAATGTTAAAGTCAAGTGTCAAATACATATGGACCGAACATTGGGAATGTATGCTAAGCCATATAACTCTCATAATTGTGGCCTAATTATTTCTGTTGTTTGTATTCTATTTGTTGTTATAAGAGAAAGAGCCATTTGTTGGACTGAATGGGGGAGCTTTTGGGGGGGAAAAGACATACCTTAAACTTAAAAAAAAGGAAGGGGATGGGTGGGTTGAGGGGGAAGAGGGTGGGAGGTTGAGACTGGAGGGGGGAGTAGGGAGGGGATTTAGATTGAGATGTAACTTGAAGAAATAAAAAATAAATTAAACCTCTTTGAGTTTCATACCTGAGTGCTGAAACCACTATGATCATGTAGCCACAGTTCATGATCAAGGATGCAGAGTGTGTTGTTAATGGAATGTGGAAGCACTGGATGGGCTTCCTCACTTTCTGACATGTTGGATTGTGGTGCTTGAGACTGATATGAGATGACTTCAACTGGGGTGAAGTGGGTATGAGGTTTAAGAAGTAGTAGTTGGTCAGAAAAGAATCAATATTGAAGGATGGAAGGAAGGAAGGAAGGAAGGAAGGAAGGAAGGAAGGAGGGAGGGAGGGAGGGAGGAAGGAAGGAAAAGTGTAAAGGAGGGAGGAGGAGAGGGAAGGAGATGAAGGGAGGGAGGGAAGGAGGGAGAGAGAGAAAACGAGAGAGACTGACTTTGATTCTTCAGTGGGCAAATATTGCTATTTATTTATTTTTATACTTCTTGGACATTCCTAGATGTTAGTGCAGAGAGCTCTGGACTTCTTCATTTAACTCTTGGACTTATCTTTGGAACAATCATTTTATTTGGGACTATTGGTTGCTGAAACTAAACATTTACTAAGTGTTTAGCTTACCTTAAAATATGTTAATGTATTTCTTTCACGGAATCACATAACTATCTAATTTTGCAGGAAAAAATTGCTAATGTTTCTTCATTTCTTTAAGAATGATTTAAACTCAGCAGGCATCTCACCTCAGAAACAGCAAGGCATTATTTAATTTAAAAGTGCTTTACTGTGACATTTTAGGCATTTTCAGAAGTGCATAAAAGATAAGGTTACCTGACAGTAGGGCTGCTTCACAGCATCATTACACTGATAACGACTGGGGCCATTTCATTTGCATGAAGCCACTTGATTACAGCATTGGGAATCAAGTGATATTGTGTTTGGAACCATTTGTTCACACTATTTATTTTATCATAATACATATTTATTGGTATTTTATTCACAATGTAAGTCACATGTTAATAACAGTTTAACAGCCTTTAGAGACAAGCCTTTTCACATGTTCAATAACAAATTCATGACTAATTCTGCAGGGTACACACCAACAAAAGGATCCTAATTTTATATATATATGGTACAGTATTACTGCCACAGCTAAGCATAGCTTATATAATATAGTTGCCAGATTTAGTAAACTAAAGAATAATACAATAAGTTAAATTTCAATTTAGATAAACAATGTATAAAGTTCTACCATAAATAAAACTGTGCAATATATTGAAAATACTTAATCTTAAAAAGACATTACTTATGTATTTTAAATTTAACATAGCATCCCAAATTTTATCTAGCAGCTCAAACCTAAAAAAATAAACTTCATATCAACTCTAAAAAAAATAAACTACAGGGCTGGGAATATGGTATATGTGCCCACGTGATTTGAGAACACATTACTATGAGCCCACAGAAAACAGAGGAAGGAGAGTTGAGGTCCTTCTAAGGAAGATCTGAATATTGAAAACTACATCTACAGAAGTATCTAGTATTATGTAGTCTATTAAGAATAAATGGATTTAGACACACTTATTTAGATATAAACACACATAGTAATATATATATAATTACTATATTTATAATTAGTATATATAATTTGCATATAATATCACATCAATTATAATTGATGTGATATTATATGCATTTATTTAACACTGGGTAGCTCATCCCATAAGACTGCATGGGAAACATAGGCCCATGACAGAAAACTTCCCATCAATGCTGATGGAATCTGACACTACCAATGTATTGAGGTTACCAGAGGGGGCAGATGCAGGTTTGGGTTGTCTTGGCCCACTCCATTGTGAACTGTATAAATTCTCAGGAAAAGCAGTTATCATAGCTCACTGCTGGTGCTTCAGGTCTGTGTTCATTGCACCACTAATAGCCAAATGGGAAGGCTAACAGCAACTCAATGCCTGCAGAACCAACAGGAAGCCACTCAAGCTTCCTCCTCCACTTTTGTCATCTCCGATCCTGTGTCCCAATGTTTATCTAAACTTCTTATTTACCAGGAGAGTATAGGAAGAGGGTTAAGGACAAGGAGTCTGATTTGCATTGTTTGTAAAACTAGGGAGTGCAGAAGCTGATAGTAATCATATTACTGCTGATGAATGAGCATCCCTGTGTGTCCAGAAGCCACTAAAAACATCTTCCTCTGCATGCTGTGTGTGTGATTTGTGAGCTTCTTGTCAGAAGTGTTCATAATTAATAGAGTGCAAGGCATTAGTGAAGCACGGAAGGCTTTTCGTGTTGGAACTGGAATGGCCAAGAGTCTCATTGTTTCAGCTAACTTTGGGGTCAAGCCAAACCAGAGACACTGAGTGCAGGCATACTATATTATCTTTGCTACCCACAATTCCCCAGTGATGCCAACACCACTGCGCAAAAGTTGGGGCCGGACCGTAGAGCACCAGCAGTTCTTTTCCTTCCTCTTTTTTGCTATTTTTAGATAATTTTGAATAACAACCCATTCCCCTCATTTACTATTCTTGATGAATAGCAAATTATTCTAATAGTATTGACTGTTCTATTCACTCATTATTTGAGGATGATTAGAAGTGAAGAGTTATTATGAAGCCTCACCAGTTCCAAAAATTAAACCTCCAAATGTTGTGTTTCCTTTTAGCTCTGAGTAATTATCTCTATCACTTTCTAATTCACATACACACCTTGTTTTTGTTAGCGGTATTCTGTTTTGACTTGACTCAGAATGCCCCTAATCAAAATTATCCCGAGAAGTGATGGATGAACACATGAAATACCAGCCCCCTATGCATACCAGAGTTATGTTTAGGTTCGGTACCCATAACTCACCCACAACCATGTTATTTAAGCACGTAGAATACTGTATAAGGCATGGCTTGCAAATGGCAACAGAAGTAATACCAGGATAAATCACAATGCTTTTTTGTTGAATAATCTGTGAGGTTCTAATCTGAGAACAAAGTAACAATTCAGGGTGAAAAACATATTGGTTTTATTTTTTAAATAATTAACTTTGGTATTAGAAAACTTTAATGTGAACATTTGAGGCCCTGTGTGTATAGCTGGAAATTAATTCCTGGACACTGTACATGTTAGGCAAGTCTTCCACCACTAAGCTGCATGTAGGTCTTTTTTATTTTGTTTTCTGTAAAGGTCTTGTTAGGTTCTTCAGACTGGAATTCAACTTGTGATTGTCCTGACTTGAACTTGAGTGAGATTACTGACTAGTACTAGAAGCCCCACTCCTCTTCAATCACATTCCCAATAGTAGACCAACTATGCTGAAGCATTAAATTGAGCCAGTTGTTTTTTTTTCCAAATAAATTTTTAGCTTTCTTACCATTATATTTTGTTTTCTTTAGCCTGGCATAGACTTTCAGCTTCTCCACCGTATCTCCTTTCTCTTTTAGTCAAGCTTGCTTTTTCTGTGAGGACATGTCAACTATCCTTTTTTAATCCCCTGACCTCAAAACTCTATTCCCTGCTACGATTGTGCACTGTTCCCAGAAGGACACCATTCACCATCACCAACTGTCCTGTGTGATGTGTCTTTACTTAAGTAGTCTATGGATCATATTTAGGCAAAAGGAATATTAAATTGATACAAATACAAAACTAGGTACAAAAGAGGTTGTTTTGGTAGTGAAATCAGATGATAGGGTATCTACAAAGCTCTGCCAATTTACAAGAGCAATAAAATATTGACAAAATATAATAGAGAAATAAACTCTTGTTAGAACTTGGAAACTGGTTAAAAGCTTGTAACAATGCAGGAATGATTCAACTCAAGAAAAAGTCCATCTTTTCTTGAAAACAATGAGTTTTGTGACACTTTAACTCATTCTAAGCCCCTCCTCAAACCCCTCAGCTTAATGGAAGACTTTACATTTCCAGTATTCCTAATATGAGTTCTGGAAAGAGCAGAAGGGGCTAAGTTAGCTAAGACCTGTTATCATTTGTTCTGACCAGAGTGGCACAGAGGCTTGTGCATATGCTAACCACCACAGAACTCACTTTATTCTACAGCAGTAAGCATAGTGGGTAGGGAAGGGTAGGAAGCAGAGGTGGGTGTATCATTGAAAACATTTACAGGCAAGTGTTTTAGTTGCAGCTGCCAGAAGCAGCAAATAACATTTGGAACACACACACACACACACACACACACACACACACACACACACACAAACACATACACACATGCACACAAAATAGACTAATCAAAGACATTGGAAGGAAAAGGCGGAGAATGAGATGCTTTTGAACAAGATTTGAAAGGCTTTGTAATGTTCTTGGAACTCAAGAAGGTCACACCATAAGGCTGTGTAGATGCTTGGGAAAGGTCTGAGGAAGTTCAAAGTCTAATCAACTCTACGATTAATTTTCATACAGGAAAAAAGTAAAAACAAAGGAATAGTTGTAAGCTGCATGGAGAATCAAACACATACTCTAAGAAACACATAAGAGCCTGAAAGAAGGTTTTGTTATTTTTCTTAACTTTGAAAGAAACCTCTGCCTAATTACGAGCTGATAACCAAGAAAACTGAACAGTAACTTCAGTGGCTACACATGATCAAGAATTCAACTTTACAAACACCTTTAAAGGGGGAAGAGTAAATCTTAAGGAGACAAAAGTTATGACTATAGAATTAATTTACTGATTGATTGATTGATTAAATGACTATGAAAAATTTTAAATGAATAACAAAACCAAAAGCTGTTTTTTGAAAACATTAATTAAATTGAGAAATCTTCAATTAAATTATAGAATAAAAGAGAATCACTTCAAATTGCTACAATCAGGAATAAAAGAAGGAACCCTCTTCTGAATTTCTAGAAAGAAAATTTATTTCCACAAAATGTAATAAATACTTTAAATCAAAAGAATTAGATGGATGACCTCAATGGAATAAACACAAAAATGCAAAATATCACAATTAACCAAGAAATAAAGACACAAAAAAGCTAGAAGACTGTCCGCAATAAAAACAACTCCAATGAAGAGAGCTAGGACTCTAACACCACATTTAACTGGTGAACTTTAATGAATGCTTAAACAAAAATTTCTAAAAGGACCAATTCTACTTAAAATCTTCCAAAAAAATAAAAGAGTGGGAGAAACATCTTAAATCAGTATACTTCATATCAAAGCTGAATAAAGACAGTATTAAAATAAACAAAGATAAATATGCCTTGTAGGCTTTAAAATCTTCAACCAAAGAGTAGCAAGTCCAACCCAGTACCATATTAAAAAGATTAAACACCCTTACCAACTGGGATTTGTTCTAGGAATACAAAGTGGTTCATTTGTATGTGTATACACATGTGTATGTGTATATAATAGATAAGTGAACACATATGTACTTTTTAAAAATTTTTAGTAGGCAAACAATATTGGAAAAAGAATACAACTAAGGGGCTCATTTTTCCTAATATCTATATTAATAACTATAAATCTATAGTTATCAAAACAGTGTGATATTGTTATAGGGAGACACATACAGATAGTGGACATCTATATAGTGTGATATTAGTTTAAAGACAGAAAAATGGATGAATGGAGTAGAATTTAGAGCTAGAAACAAAGTCTCCTAAAATTACTATCAGTTGATTTCTGTTGGGTTATCAGGCATTTAATAGAGAAAGAATAATCTGGTCAATTTAAACAGAAAACCAGATGCCCTTATGAATCTAGAAGAGTAAATCTAGAACTTATATAAAAACAAGGGATGGAAATGATGTAAATATAGTACTTGAGTATGAAGCCCTCAAAAATAAGTTAATTAACTCTAAGTATATTATTGCCTGATATCAAAGAACCAGAACTACCCAAAAAAAATTCTTCAGGAGTATAAGTATAATTTTGATTATAAATATAACACCAAAATATAAGCAAAAAAACTGGTAGATTAGACTTCATCAAAATTAAAAACTTTATTAGAATAGTACTTCCAAGATGAAAAGACAATCAATCATCAGAATAAAAGAAAACATTTGGAAATTACTTACCTGACAAGAGTTAGTATTCAAAATAGGCAAAGACCCATTGCAAGTATTCAATAAAATTTTAAAAGACACCATTTTAAAATGGTCAAAGAACTTGAATAATCTTAATTTCTCCAAAGATGACATGCAAATGGATAACAAGAAAAATAAATTTTAAATGGGAAAACAGAGTAAGATAGCAATTCATATTCATTAGTTTGGCTATAGTTTGTAAAACTGGAAGATAACAACTGTTGGCAAGGACATAAAGAAACTGAAGCCCCAGGCATTGCTGCAGAAATATAAAATATTGAGCCACTGGGGGTAGCAGTTCTTCATTAAATCTTTAAATGTAGTTAGCTTACAAACAATTCAAATCCTAACTGTATACCCAAGAATAAAAACAATTTCTCTCAAAAATCTGTACATCAATATTCATGGTGTGCTATACAAAATCCATGATATATGAAAACAATTCAAAGGTCCATCAAGAAAACAAACGAGGCAATTCTGCAGAATGGGTTGTTAACCAGAAGCATCAGTAAAGTATGGACACATGCAAAATAAAAGATGAGCCTTGAGCAAACTACATCCACCATGTGAAAAAGAGCCATAAAGCCAGATAATCCAAGAGTCTGTTTGTATGCAGGGTCATGAACAGGCAAGTGGACAATGACAGAAACTGATGGTGGCCGACCAATGGGAGGTTTCTCTGAGATAGCATTTCCTTTCTGGGCTGATGGGAAGTTTCCAGAATTAAGTAATGATTACAGTTGAACGGCCTTGCAGATACTGCAGTGCCATTTTAAACAATTCAAAATGGTCAAATCGCTTCATAGGAAATTCAAATGAAAATAATACATACTTTCAGAAAAAGAAAATTTAAACTATAAGTGTGACTATTTAAAAGCTGTCAGGTACTGTAAAATTCATACCTATAAAAGCAAAGATCAACCCATTATATTTTATATTTACAAGCTATAACCATATAAAGTATATAACATTTCCTTATTTCATATATTTTACAGAAATTTACCAATTGTATGTATTAAACACCTAGTATAAAATTATTTCCCCTACATTTTAAGTTGCATGCTCTTTGATAGATTTTTCATATAAAAAGTTCTTTGTAGCATTACTTACTCATATAGAACAAAAATAATTCAATCATTCTTATCTGATAGATTAAAAATGTCTTAATATTTTTATTTGGAATAAATCAAACACGCTATTGTGCACATGTCACACTGCTTGGAGTATTCATCCACTCCCCCTCCCCTTTTTTGCTCTACAGAGAATATCCTATGATAATTTTTTTAATGATTCCCACTAGAAAGGAAGATAATGTATGGCACGTTTCAATATGTTCACAGGATTGAGATTTTGAGCATATGACCACTATGAAGAAAAGTAGTTCTGTTTGGACAAGAGATCAGAGAGAACCAAATACTCAGATATTCTAGCAATAATGTCGGTTCAACCAGCTGTGGATAGAAAATACTCACACCCAACATCCCATATGCATGGAGTAAGTGCACATTTTTTTTCTCATTAGTCCCTAAACAATGCAACTGTTTACATACCATTTACATTGCATTGGGTATGTGAGTACTCTAGATATATATATATATAATTTCCTATATGAAATTATGCAAGAATCTGTGCACAGGTTCTATGTAGATACAATGTTGTATAAAGGATGTAAGTGTTCTCAGATTTTGTTATTTGTGGAGAATTATGGGATGCATACTCCATCCATACTGAAAGGAAGTTGTATTGGATATCAATGTGTCTGATATTTCAAGCGTCTTGCTTTCTATGTCTCCATGCTTATTCAGCATAACTTCCCATATTTTTTATTGCTCTGGAGACGCATTTTTCTATCAACAATTGTTCAGTTATAGGTACAGGAGAAACTCCAACCTCTTGACAAAATACCATGCATGCTCCATATAGATCCATTTGCACAAAACCTAAATAAATCCAGTACTATCATTTACTGTTGTAAGACTTACCTGTCTTATTTCCTGCTCTATAGGGCATTGTTATGTCCACATCACAGCACTGTTGTGTAAAGTATATGAAATGAATTGTGTTAAGCACTAGGTGTGTTACTTTGTTCATAATAGGTGTTCAGAATGCTATTATTGGGGAGTGGTAACACTTTCAGTTACATTTTTATTTTATTTCATTTTTATTTATTTATTTTTTCCCAAACCTAAACCACTTTAATCACAACCTAACAGCTCCAGGTGCAATGTCTGGGGACAGACTCTGGGTACAGTGTTGTGTGGTAACCACACACTCACACACGGCTCTGAGAAGGCCCCCAAGGGGGACTTACCTTCAGGGACTGAGCCAAGGGGGGAGGGAAGGGGGGAAGGGGCAGCCCGGAATGGGGACTGAGGCACTCTGTGGGGGGAGGCATCACTTCTTGGCAAAAGAGATCTTCATGGTGTTGCTCTGTGTGATCTTGAAGCCTTGTAGGGAGTCTCGTGCTGCCCCAGCCTGCACTTCATTGTCCACAAAGGCGATGTTGTGCTGTCCAGGGACCAGATGGACCTCCTTGAAGCCAGGGAACTGGTTGTAAAGCATGAGCTCATTGTTCTCCTCAGGCAGGTTGGTGAGGAACAGGATGTGATTGGATGGATTCTCGGAGAGAGGCTGGGCAGGTGGCATCTGCCCGGGCATGAGCTGCTGGGGGGGGGGGCATGGCCCCAGGGGCGATCTGGCCAGGAGCAAGGGTTGGCGGCGGGATCATGCCAGGTGGTGGCATGTAGGGAGGCTGGCCTGGCATGTGGTGCATGATCCGGGGTGCCTGTGTCATCAGTGGCATACCTGGTACAGGCTGGACAGAGCCCACCACAAGGCCAGCTCCCCCACCCTGAACAGCCTTTTTGGCAACTGGTGTCTCCTGACTCTTGGATTTCCTTTTCTCTCTTTTGCGATCCCTCTCCACAAAGGTGCCCTTCATTTTAGTAATGATGTCCGAGTCAGTCTTGGCATACTGGATGTGCATGGGCTTGTCATAGAACGGGAAACCCTGCATGGATCGCAAGGCATTAGTGGCGCTGCTGACCTCTTTGAAGATAACAAACGCCTGACCCCTCATCTTCAGGCTCCGAGACACCAGGATATCCAGGATCTGGCCAAACTGGGAGAAGATGGCGTACAGGGACTTCTTGAGCTCATCTTTCTTGATCTTCTCATTGAGATTGTTGATATAAATAGTGTAGTTGGGACGGGTCTCGGGAACTGCCATGGTTGTTCAGGTACAGCTTAAAGGCAAAAAAAAAAAGTGACTTTAGCCCTACGTTTCCCCAAATTCTTCGTTCCAAAGGGCTGATCGGCTCTGCTCTGAGATCCTTCTTCCAAGAGGAAGTAGAGGAAGACCGGAACTGGGGGAGGATGGCACAGCTTGGCAACAAAGCCAGAGTAGGAATCCTAAATTTTTATTTTTTATGGCCTCCAGGGCAATTTATTCCAAGACTGATTGTGAAATCTGTGAGAGTGGAATCTATCAAAGGATTCGTCTATGTAACCATGATACTTAGCACAGACCTCTGTCTTTATGTATTAGAACACTAAGCAAATAAATTTCCAGTGTTGGGACAAAACTCTTTCCTTGCTAGCACTTAACTTCAGAAAAGAGGGCACCTGGGTTTTCTTTCTTTCTTTTTTTTAACATTTATTTATTACTTCAAGTTACATCTCCATTACCGCCCCCTCCCTTCACCACCCTTCACCTCCTCTCCCACCCATCCCCTCCCTCCAGTGTGGGGTACCTCCATGTATCAGCCCCACTCAGTTCATTAGTCACTTGAGGTCTAAAAGCTTCCTCTTGCACATGAGGCATGCATGGCAGTTCCACTAGGGTGGAGTGTCCCACTAACAGGTAACCAAGTCCATTTTCCTGGGTTGTTTTTTTTTCTTTGGAGGGTGTCTATTGATTGTATGAAACCGAACTTTTTAAATTATTAAATATTTATTTATTAACAATATTCACTTATAACAAATACCAACAATTTCTTAACTATTAACCCTATAAATTCCTACAACCCCTTTAACCTAACCACTAAACCTATTGATAATTATTTTCCTAACCTTTTAGAAAGATACAGTCTCTGGGGCAGGTCCTCAGTCATCAGGAACACGGTCTCTGTGATAGACTCTTTAATGCATTTCGCAGTCCTTTTTTCCAGAATATCTCAAGATGTAGATTCGTCAGGGTGAATTGGCTATTGCAGTCTCACCTTAAATAAGGCGTGAGGCTTTCTTCTGTCTGGGAGACCCCAGCCGTCTGTAGGCCAACTTATTTCCTTCGCATCAGCAACTCTGCTGCTCTGCCTCAGTCCTTAAAGCCAGGCACAGTCTCCTTTAGGCCACTGTTCAGACAGGTCAAACCCCTCTAGGCAAAAGCTGAGCCACAGGGTTTAGTCCTTGGCCTTTTGCTGTCTTGCTGATGTTTTCTCTGTTCACCAGCTTCTTTCTGCCTCAGGGAGATCTGGCCATCTGTTCACCAGCACTTTCTCCAGCAGGACTCTCTGAGCTCTCTATCATGGGCGGGGGGGCCTCTGGTTCCATCCTTAAAAAGGATCTCTCCTTGGTCCACCTGTTTCAGCTTAATTTGGGCTCCACCCACTTAGCATCTGAAAACAATGCCAGGCCAAATACTTTGTTTCTTAGTCCATTAAGTCTCCTGTTTTTCCTGGCTTCAACCTTGTTTTTCCATCCATTAAGTCTCCTGTTTGTTTCCGGTTTTCACCTGACTTCATCCTTGTTTTTCCACAAACTGATAAGCTAATTGCTCACAGCCAAGTTGATCTTCATGCCCCGAATCAAGAGACTGTAAAAGAAACCCCTAAATCTAATTTATATTAATCTAACTCCCTACAATTGTAGGATGGTTATCCTGTACTATATTATTAAAATTAAGGTATAAGTGAATATATGTCATGTGTATCTTTCTGAGTCTGAGTTAGCTCACTCATGATGAGCTTTTCTAGTTCCATCCATTTGGTTGCAAATTGCATTATTTCCTTCTTTCTGATAGCTGAGTAGTACTCCATTGTGTAAATGTACCACATCTTTTAAAATCCATTCTTCCACTGAAGGACATCTGGGTTGTTTCCAGTTTCTAGCTATTATAAATAAGTTGTTATGAACATGGTTGAGGAGATATTCTTGTGACTTGGTGAGGAATCTTTTGGATATATCCCCAGTAGTGGTATGGCTGGGTCTTGACATAGAGCTATTACTGGTTTTCTAACAGCAGTTGCTGCACTAAAGTCACTCCCTGGAGCAAACCACTGCATAGAGAGCACCACCTGTTCCCCATTATTAACCCCACTTCTCCCACTTACTACCTGTGTCCTGGACATTCCTATCTCTCTGTATCTGATACCTTTTGTCACTTTAAGGTTGTAGTAGTGAGAGTTTTGCTTAGTGGAGGTACAAGATACAATGTGTTATTACACCAAGGGCATGCTCATTTCAAAGAACAAAGCTTCACCAGAACGCCTGGTGTTTTCACCACCAAAATGCTCAAACCCTGCACTGATGTTGTGTTTTTAGGGCTCAGTAACATGTAACCATGCATTATTTTCTGTGAGACTTGTTGGAGCAGCCCTCCCTGCTTTAGAATTTCATTTCTCCTTTATCACACTTTCACAGCTCATCGTCTTTCTAACCTCACCGAGAGCACATGAGGCTCCTAGCTGGTTCTTTTGCTTTTGTTCTAGTACTCTAGTACGTGAGGCCATTTGCCTGCTTTTAAGATCCTTCACATTAAACACCTGAACAAACCTTAGATTTACCAGGATAAGCTAGAGAGGCAGCCATCCAAGAAATTTAATGAGAGGACTTAGCAAAAGCAAACAGACCACTTCAAACTAATGCTCACCATATGTAACATTCTCTCCTTTTACACAGCATACAGAAACCTGTGGGGATTTTGTCTTAACAATAAGCTTGAATTTATTCATTTAACACAGCAATCTAAAGTGCAGAAAACAGAACAAGAAAGGCTAAATTGAATGTAGATAATAGACAAAGTTATTTCAGTTTCCCCCAGAGACTGAAAATGATTAAGAGTAAAATCTAGGTATCTCTGTAAAAGAGGTTTACAGTGTGGGTTAATTTCAAACAGCTAAGATTTTACTCCCTTTCTCACAACCAGTAGTTTAGGAAAGAGCAAGAACTCATTAATTTGCAAAGCAGTATTCCCATTCCCACATAGCACCCATAGCTGATTCCAAGCAGTAGGAAGCTCTCTCATCCTTCGAACTTGTCCTTCAATCTTGGCATGTCATTAATCCTCATGAGCCTTAATAAGTTCCTCCACTCAGTTTGATATTGAAGCTTAGGATCTCTATTATGTAGAAATTATCTTCAATGCTGTGTATTCATTTCTATTATACCTCAGGAATTTCAGCATGGCTAAACCCAAGCCTGCCCTTCCCATATCTCAATCTTGGAACTATTTCACATTTCTACTAGTCTCTGGATGTTAATATTTAGGCACTGAAGTTACATGTGCCAAAAAACTGTGTTCTCAGCCAGTTCTGGTGAATGGCCATTTTGAAAGAGTAGCCACTGCATGGCAGATATCGTGATTTGTGAGTTTAATACTCCAGGTTCACTTTTGGCATCACGTGCACAGGTTGTTCCAGTATCACTATGCACCCACATTCATTTACTTACTTATCACGAGGAAATCACTGGCTTTTGTAAGCTCTGGCATCATTTATTAGGAAGATAAATGAGAGTAATTAAGCTTCAAGGCCATAAGTGGCAAAACTTTTTGGAATTAGTGTGCTATAAAAATGACGGAGTGCCTGGCCCTTCCCAGGTAAGTGTCGCTCTTTCACCTTTGGCTCTGCTTCATGGAATGACCTCTACCGGCCTTGATAGCTCAGCCCCTTGCATCATGAGCTAAACAAGAAACCCTTCTATTAGTGCATGGATGGATGGTCAGTTTGTGGTTACAGCATTCTGAATTAGATCGTTTAGTGGCAAGCTAAGGTCATCATCATTTCTTTACAGGTAAGGCTTGCTAGTCTCTAGTGGCTAGATACACTTCTCTTCTTTTACACAACATACAGAAACCTGTGGGGATTTTGTCTTAACAATAAGCTTTGAATTTATTCATTTAACACAGCAATCTAAAGTGCAGAAAAGAGAACAAGAAAGGCTAAATACTGGGATGAGAAAGGACTGAACGCAGGTAATACACAAAGTTATGAAAGAAGATACATTTTATTTTTAAGTATCTCTAGGTATCATACCATTAGGAAGCCTTACCTTTAATTTTGTATCAATATACAAAGATCTATTCAATTGTGGTTAAATATACTCTTAATTGTGTATCAATATACAAAGATCAATGCCTATGTAGCCCAATACAATCTTAATATTACATCCATATACAAGGGTCAATACCATTGTGGCCAACTATAATCTTAATTTTGTTTCAATATACAAAGATCAATACCGATGTAAACCAATACAATCTTATTTTTGCACAATAAACAATGGTCAATACCACTTTAGCCAAATAAACTACTAATTTTGTATCAATATACAAAGGTATAAGGGCATATTCAATAATCTGCCCCTTCTTCTTGGACCTTCCTGTGCTATGTCTATATCTCATTTTTCTCAAGTCTATGCACTCCTACATAGGAGAAGAAGAAGGATACAGAAAAGGAAAAGTAGGAAGTCCCTGGGGCTAGCCTCCAAAACCCATTAAACAGGACCATTTATCAGCTTGTAATCTCTTCCCCTAAATATCGGAGTTTTCAGTTATCCTTCAAATAACCAAAAAGAAGGGTGGAGAAACACCTTCCCCACCCTCTGGGCATGGGACGTCGCTCTCTTAAAGTGACTTCCTGCTGATTTGGGTCGTAGTAGACCTGTTTGGGGCCCGAACCCAAATGGAAAAAATGGTTAAAAATGTTAGTACACTCCTTTTAGTTTTGGAAGCTGCAGGCCCTGCACTTCCTATATAAGCAGATATATTTATCCCTCTCAGGTCTCTGAGGTGGTTGAAGAATAGACAGCTAGAGTCTCATAGTTAAATTTTGAGTTGTGTAGGAATCAACAGGGTGTTATAGATCTAAGAAGATACTCTTAAAAGTGTGTTGCAAGTTAGTATGAATGTTGAGTCAGATATAGACCTTTAAACTCATGGAGATGGTTAGATAGTAGAATGTTAAAGTCAGGGGCCAAATATGTATAAACTGGACATTGGGAAGGTTACTGGGCCATTTAACTCTCATAAATGTGGCATATTTATATCTGTTGTTTTGTATAATACTTACTGTTATAAGAGAAGGAACCATCTGTTGGACTGAAAGGGGAAACTTCTGGGGGGAAGAGGGTGGAAGGGCGGGATAGGAAGGGGGAATAGGGAGGGGTTTGTGACTGAGATGTAACTTGAAGAAAAAAAATAAAGTATTTAAAATAAAAAAAAAAGAAAGTCAAAAAAAAAAAAAGAAGATACAAAGCTGATGGGTTTTCTAATTTTAATTCTGTCCTGGATTTTTTTTTGTTTTAATGATGGAAAAATACATAAAACACATTCAATAGTGAAAGTATAAAATCCAATATAAAGCTACACAGCTTTAGAATCTATTTAAACTGTATAGAAGTTCATTGAGATGCATAGACTTTTAGTTTGATTAATTTTCATGTGTGATTTTGTTATTTGCAAGGTTTTTGTAATAAAGGTTATAAAACAGCAAAAATGTGATAATGATGTTATTATAAATATAATATATTTGTATGTGAGATTACCAAATAATATTTAAAAGGTATTTGATGTTTTGCAAATGTTGTGAATCAAATACTTAAGCTTTCTAGCCTTCTTGGGAAAAGGATCTCTAATCTCTATTATAATCAATAAAAACAATCAGACATAGAAATATAACTTTGACTTAAATTTTGATTTTCACATTTATCTGTATGCCTATGTGATTTTGAATGCAAACCCTATTCACACTAGAGTTACTAGACAAGTCAGTACGACCGGGTCCTATTCCATGTGTGCCATGTGTGAGCTCCTACATTTCATCACATGTATGAGCCCCTGCTGTTCATCACCTTTGTGAATTCCTAATCTGCATCAAACATTGCTGAGCACGAGGCTTGTCTCGCTTTCCTGGCCAGGGATCCCTGTGTGGAAGTACACAGGCAATTGTTTCAGTTCAGAACTTCTACATTATAAAACCTTTTAGTGTACACAGAATACTTACCTTCCAATAAAGTGACAAACATTTTCACAATGCTATTTTTTCAAAGTATGATTGGTTTGAGTATATGAAGGAAATGTCAAATAAGACACTGTAACATCTTTTACAGTAGGATGAAAAGATGCAGGATTTCAACAAAAACAGAAGGTCGCCCTATGGAAGCATCATTATTCTAGTTAAATAGAACAGTCTAATTATAACCTTCATGCTTAAAACAATAATGTTATTGGTCCCATTTTCTCATATAGTTTACCTCCTTTCCTAACTCTAAATTTTTTGGTCTTGGATTTGAATTAAAGAAAAGGAGAAGAAAGAATTTGCATTTGGGTTCAGTGAGGACAATCTTTAAGAGCTTCAATGCCAACTTCCCATGTTCCACACTTTATCCCTAAAGAATTCACACAACAACCCGGAGTTCCTATGCTGAAACTTAATTCACTGGAATAACCTATTTTAGCCTAATCACTATTATTACTATTGATGAGTTATAGAGATAAATCTGTCAGATGTCTGGCTTTCATGTTCCTTGTGCCTTCTACACAATGTGAACTTTGAAACTTGCAAATGTCAAGATTTAGATCCCAATGTTTCAGACCTCCTTTATTCTAATTATGTCTACTAGTATGTGAAGTAAGAAAGAAAGGGAGGTAAGGAGAAGGACTCAAAGGAAGAATTATAACAGAATGAATTCACATGAAAATTTGTAATGTAAAAAAAGCTAAAAAAAACAACAGACCATGAAATGATTTTCAAATACAGTGTTAGACTCATCTAATTTTTTTCCAATATAACTATAGGTATGAACCTTAAGGGCCTTTGTTATATGAGAAAATAAGCAAGGTAACACCTTATAATTCCCATGTAGTTCCTCACAGTCTTTCCACAACTCTGTATTTATAAGTGTATTTGTTTCTATTATTGTCTTAACTCATAAACTCAAGACCAAAATCACCTTTGTAATCTTTGTCATTATCTTGGAAAACTGGCAGACAGTTTCATTAATATAACAAACAAAGTTCTATAGAGCAAAGACAAGAAGCCCATGGAAAAACATTCTACAACCCATTAGTGATTGTATACCTGTCTCCACCTTTACTACAAACAGTAATTCTCCATGTGCCTACAGGTAGATTCCACCACCCACAGCATCAGCACTGAGGAACATGTTTGAAATGTCTTCCTTTCAAATTAAGCAAAAGATAATTCTGGTAAGAATTACATGTGTAGTTTCAAAAAAAAAAGAATAAAAGCAAAAGCCAATACCCAAATACTTAATATTTCTAAGTTACTACTTTCTATTTTTAATTAAAAATTTTTATTGATTCTTTGTGAATTTCACATCATGCACACTCATCTCCCCATTACTTCATATCTGCCTTCTGCCCTTGTAACATCCCCCTTAAAAGAAAACAAACAAACAAAAAATCTTGCTGTGGAAGATGCCGTGTGTCATGGTGTCTCACATACTATACCCTTTTCCCCACACATCTTTACGTGGGAATGTTTGTTTATTGGAATGAGTCATTGGTGTGATTAGAGACCTGTGGCTTCTGCTACACTACAAATATTAGATTTTCTCTGGGACTCCTCTCAGACATCCCATTTTTGCAGTATGTCATGGAGATCCTGCAGCTTTGGATCTTCAGGATCACCCCTTTCATGTACTTCAACAGTTCATAGATGGAGTGGATGTTGGGATAGATCAACTCAGGGCCTTGGATCTGGGCTCTCCATGTTACCAGATGGCAATGAGGGGCTGGGCCATCTCTCCCAAGCTCATGTCCTGGGTGCTAGTTCATTCATGCTCCTACCTCCAGAAGCAACTCTGCTGTGCTGCCCAGGCAAGCAGCAGGACCAGCTCAGCACTGTGCTTCTACATCAACATGGCCTCAGGTGGAAGCCCAGACCAGGGACATCTGCATGGCTTTTGGTGGTAACATGGACCTCAGATGTCAACACAGACTCTGACTGTCATCATAGGACAATGGACCCAGACATAGCCTCTGATGACAGCACGGCCTCGGATGGCAGTTTGGGCCACTTAGATCAGTATATCCCCTGGCAACAGCACAGCCCTAAGACATCCACATGTTCTCAGGAGGCAACCTAGACCACTGACATCTGCATGGCCTTTGTGGTAACTCAAGCCATAGACATTGACACAGACCACAACTCCAGTAGGACCACGGACTCAGGTGGGGTACTTGGTGGCAGCCTAGACCCATGGCATCACCATTGTCCCAGGTGGTTGCTAAGGCTCCTCATGTCTTCCTACTTGTCACCTTTCTCCAAAGTGCATGAACCTGCTTGACTTCACTTTCTCTTCTATGGCCTCTGATTTAACTCCTGCCTGGCTTTACTTCATGAGACTATAAACTATAAGCAGATTAACTCCTTCCTCCCCACATTGTGTTCAATCATGGTCTTTGTCATAACAATAGAAAACAAACTAATACAAAAAATTTTGCCAGGGCATGGGTTATTGCTGTGAGAGAACTGACCATGTTGTTTTGAGGGAAGACTGTGGAAGTGTTTAGAACTTGAGCTAGAAAAGCCATTAGTGCTTAAACATTAATAGCCTATTCTGAGGGACTTGGGAAGATAAGACTGCTGAGGACTGTAGGATGATAGAGGCTTGTTAACTTTCAGAGGGATATTTAGAAGTCCATAAAGATTCTATCAGGGATATTCGTGTGATATATTTGGATTAATCATCTGTGGTTTCTGGTCATCTGAAGCTGAAGAATCATTCAAACATTACTAACAAGAGATCAGCATACATGAAAAGAAACCATTGCTTTACTGGACACTTGGCTGGGATATCAGCTGTGGTTAAGTAGAGACCACTAACATTAAAGTGAAATCTTTGGGAAAGCATTTCCTCAGGGTCAGTAAACAGAAGCTGTGGTCCAGGGCACCACAGTTGAATTTCAAGCTGTCAGACAAACTTGGTTATTATGTAAAAATATCCTAGGGGGTACTAGTTTGGGTAAGATGAAAACTGAAGGACTTAAGATGTCACAGAGAGGCTGGGGTGTTGTACCTTGAGAGGCCAGAAGAACCCATTGTTGAAGGTGTAGCCTCAGTTACAGTGGAAACCCAAGTTATTGGAGCCAGAGTTGGATGATGATCATCCAGGAGAGCACAAGTGTGGAGTGGATCTGTCCTGAGTCTACAAGTAAAGTTGAAAAAGCAGAAGTAAGTAGAGTTGTGCAGTCATTTGGAGCCCAGGATATCATGAATAAATGAATTCCAAATGTTGCACACTGAGTTATTTACACAGCTGTACTGTGATTTTGCTCTTATTTTATTGTCGCTATTTTGTGATGCATCATCTTGTCTGAATTAAGAAGTATTTACCTTAGTCTTTATTTTTACATGAGCACAAAATCAAAACATGACTTTGGATATTTCTAAGAGACTTTAAACTTTTAAAGTCTTTGGATTTTAAAAGACTTTTTTACTTTTAAAGTTGCACTATGTTTTATATTGTGATACTAACATAAAATCTGAGGGATGAATAAAGGAAATGGCATGGTTTAATTGTGATGTGTTTGTGTTTCAAGTTGACAAGGGGTCAGCCATGCTAATTAGGTTTTTGTCAACTTTAACACAAGGTAGGATCATGTGGACAGAAGGAACCTCAACTGAGAAAATGCCTCCATCAATTCGGCGTAGGCAAGACTGTGAAGGCATTTTCTTGATTAATGATTAACGTAGGATGACCCAGACCTGTGTGGGTGTTATGATCCCCAGACAAGTCGTCATGGGTTGTGTATAAAACAGCAAGATGAGTGAGACATGGGTAGAATCCAATAAGCATCATTCATCCATGGCCTCGGCTTCAGTTCTTCCTTCAGGTTTGAGTTCCTCTCCCCACTTCACTTCACAATATACTGTAGACTATAAGATGAAATAAACCTTTTCCTCACCACATTGCTTTTGCTCCTGGTCTTATCATACCAATAGAAAGCAACCTAAGATGCCATTCTTTAATGCTATATCTGTTGGGATTACTTACTAGTTGGAAGTGTTCTAGAAAGGATTTAATTGCTTAAAGAAAATTTCCAATACCAGATCATGTTTCTGTAAAGTAGAAGGCATGACCTCCTGATCACCATTGTCGGGAAGTATGCAGAGCAGCATGAATCCAAAAGACACTTGTGATCGCCAGTCTCCTGCTTCTATACCATGCCTTCCCTGTTTGCTGCCATGGCTCACCACATGAAGGAATGCACATTGAACTGTGTGCTAAACCCCTTTACCTTAAAGTACTTTTGCCAAAGTGTTTTATTAAAACTACAGGAAAATGAACTAAGACAGTTTTCTCCCAGAGTAGGATCTTATTTCAAGCTACTTTTCATCTGCACCATATAAACTAGTACCTTCTAACCAATATCCCATGTTCCCAATTTGAATTATTCAACTGTAGGGAAAAGGGCATAGTATCTCATATGGGTCAGAACTAGTTACTAGTCTTGTTTCTGTAACAAATGCCATACAAAAGCAACTTAAGGGAGGGAGGGTTTAGTTTAGTACATAGTTGAGAGTGCAGTCTATCACAGCCAGGAAGTAATGACAGCAAGGAGAGGAAGCAGCTGGTCACATTTGCAACCATAGTCAGAAGAAGCAGAGATGGAGAGAGACATGAATGCTAGTGACCAGCTAGAATTTCTCCTTTTTATGAACTCTGGAATTCTAGCCCACTAAATGCTCCCCATGCTTAACATATGTCTTCCCATTTAAATTCACCTAATATAAAAAATCCCTCCCAGGTATGACCAGAGGTTTGTCTTTTTAATGATATCAGTTAATATCAAGTTGACAATCAGTATTAACCATTGCATTGTCTGTGGTCTTTATCTTTAGAATAAAGAACAATTTATCTATAAAACATAAACCATAAGACAATCAAATGCTCTGTTTCAATGCTAGACCCATTAAGCAATGATTAGATTGAGAATGTGATTTCTGAAAGGCACCTAATTACACAGAAGATCTAAGTGTGGAGTATCATTTGTCAACTAAATTATTATATCATCATAAACTATGGATTGTGGTATAATTTTAATTATGACATAAAACTTTAAACAAAATGTTTATTTACTTTAACCTGAGAAGCTGATAACTTAAGCTTTTGAATGTATAAATCTCAGAACCAAGTTAGAATCTGAGCTGCTAATAACATACATAAAGTAGCAATGTGGTATTCAGTGAGCAGTGTGCCCATGTCCAATGATTCTCTGTCTTAACCATGTGCCTGCTAGTCTGAACACATCACGTATGTAGCATTAATTACATGGTGCTACTCATTATGGACAATAATCTATTCTATCACCTAAAACTCACAAATACTTTGCTTTGTTGAAGTCAAAGTGAAAATCCTTATACACAGTCTATAATGTGTTGGAATGATTTTTTTTTAATAATCTGAAAACAGACATTGTTCAGGCTCAATGATACTAAATCACAAATGCACAACTTCTGTTAGGTTGAGTATGATGGATAGTAAACTGTCCTTCCTGACAAGTACGCACTATACCCTGGAAATATGTCCTTTCTAATCACTATGCAAATACAAGATCAACACATCACAACTAAGATGGAATATGTGGACCTTGGCACATGCCCAGATTAGACTGTGTGCAGAACTCCCCAAGCCTGGAAGTTAAGGAAAACAATGTAGGCCACCAAGAAGATTTTTTGAACTTCTCCACTCTCTCTTTTGAACTAGGTAAGTGTCATTAGAAGTCATCTCACCATTCAACCTGCAAGATGAGTTACAAATACTCTTCTTTTGTAGGGCGGTGTTATTCTCTTGTTCTCTTCTGAGGGCAGGCCATAGCTCTGTCCTCTCAACTCCATAGCAGTTAATTTACACATAATTGCTTTCATGTCCTGAACATAGTCAGGATCCATTGTATTCTCAGACTTAATTAAATTCAGGTTTCTTTTTTGTACCCTTTGTTTAGGAAAGACTCCTATCTATCAAGGAAGCTGAGGAAAGATAGAGGCACAATAATGTTGAAGTATAAGCATATCTTTCACACCTCCCTACTTTGTAGACAGTAAAACATCTTTTTGAGTGTTCATCTATTTTTAATGGCTAGATGCTTCTTGAAAGGAAATCATGTTCTTTGTAGCAGGAAGTTGCTGAATAAATGTTTTGTGTCTTGTGGATTGATAAAGCCAAATCCCTGTGTAGTTGTATGGAATTAGATAGAAGGGTAATAGTTGAATGCTCCTCAAAATACAAATACCCAAATTCACACGAGCCAATCATGCTTTAATTGGTAAGATTTCATAGAATAATATCAGCACAAATGCAAATGTTTGAAATTCCTAGCACTGAGAGTGAAAAGGGTTGAGGGGCCAGGCTTAGTTCTGAGGGTAGACTCCTAAACAGGGGTCTTATAGTGAAGGTCACAACACTGGATTTTTTCAAAGAAAACCTGATAATGCTCTGAAACTAGGTAGCTATGACAGCATCAGACATTTCTCATGAAATGTAGCTGGCAAGTACACATCATTTTGAGCTTGGTAGACCCAAAGGTCACAATAATAACCACCTTACCAACATCACATTTTAGTTTTTATTTAATTTGGAATTTTTTTAAATGTGGCATAATTTATGCCATTATCATAAATTAATTCAAGTCCTGTTTTTCATGTGCATGTATATGTGGTGTGCATGTATGCATGTTTGTATGTTTGCACCATGTAAATGTATTTTGAAGTGTGCATAAGAACATGTGAAAATCCCCATAAAGGCCAGAGTTTGATATGAGGGATCTTCCTCAATCACTCTCACCTGTATCTGCTGAGTCCAGGTCTCTCCCTTGAAATCATAGCTTGCTATACTGGTGAGCCTACCCAGTCAGTTTGCTCCTGAGATCCTCTGTATCTGACCCCCAAGTGTGGGGATTACAGGCAAGCTGCAAAGCCCACCAGGCATTTATAGGATCATGGTGCTCTCATACAGCAAGCCCTTTATCAACTCCCTCAGTTAAAGTTTCTATTGCTGTAACAAAATAACATGACCATAAGCAATTTGGAGAGGAAAAAGAATATTTCAATTTACAATTATAGTCCATCACAAAAGGAATTCAGGGAAGGAACTCAATAAAGAAATGTGGAGGCAGGAACTGATGCAGAGAACAAGAACAAATGCTTACTGGTTGGGTTGCTCAAACTATTATCTTACACCACCCAGGATAACATGGCCAAGAGTGGCACCACCCATGGTGAGCTGGGCCCTCCCACATCAATCATCGATCAAGAGAATGCCCCCACAGACTTTGAGTATAGGTTGATCTAATGAAGATATGGTCTCAATTGAGGTTTCTCTTTCCACTGAACTCTAGCTTGTGTCAAATTGACAAAAAACCAACAACAACAACAACAAAAATGACACCAACTGAGCCTTCTCCCAAGCTCTTTTGCTGAATACATTATGGCATTTACAATTATGCTTTCATATTAATGAGATTAGTACCTTTCCTGAAGAAGCTCACATCACTCCATTTTTGTTTACCAGGCTGGTATAAATTACTTCTCTCAGGTTCTCCAATAACTTTTCCCAAGGAATGTTGCCTACTTTCATCATCTTGCTATAAAGTCCCTTTTGTACCACCCTTTTATTTAAAAAAATAAATAAAAATACTTTTTCATTGTTGCTTGCATTATGACAGAAATTTATACTTCTAACCCTGATCCAGTGCTTGCTAACTTCATATCTTACTGTCACTCTGTGCCTGATGATGCTGTCCCAGCCAGCTGCTCCAGATGTTTGCTATGCCTTATGCTTTGAGAAGCATGCACATGCATGATCTCTTGAATGAGACCATCTACCCTGAGCAAAAGCTCAATTTATTCATCCTTGAGATCTCAGCTCCAATAGCAGAGATGTTTTCCAAAGATCAATGTACTCATTACAGTTTTCTCATTAAACTGACCTTGATTTTTTTTTCAAATAGCAATCTTAAAAAAAAAGTATACCATACAAGAAAGAGGCTTTATCTACTTTAATCAGCAATTTGTCCTCCACAAAACTTAGCACTTGATGTGGAGCATTTAAGAAATCAAACCAAGTTCTACACAATAGACAGAGGAATAAAGAAAATACAATCTTAGGACAAGTGAGATGGCTCACTAGGAATAGGCTCCTGTCAGAACAATCTCCAGGACACACATGGTAGTGGGAGAGAACTGACTCCTGCAAGTTGTCCTCTAACCGCTACATGATTGTCATGGTGTAAGTGCATGTGCATTCATGCACACACAAATAAGTAAATAAAATATAATTTAAACCTTGTAAACATTGTATAGTGGTACATTGAGAAAGACAGAGCTACATGAGAGAAAAGAAAACTGATAATAAAATAGTGAAGTTCAAAGACATGAATAGCTGTAGCAAAACACTGATGGAAATGTGTAGTGCAAAGGGATCAAAAGAGCAGAAAATAAGGGTTAACAGTATTGGTTTTAAGAAGTGAAATTCCAGAAGTAGACTTCTGAAGCAACACATAAATCGAAGGTCATAAATCAGAAATGTTTTCTACATTTGGACAGTGACCAAGGTAGAAGTAAAATAACTATACATATGGTTTATAATAAGTAATATCCATCATGTCAATATATGATAAAGAATTTATATTATATTTAGTATAATACCCAGCGTGTTCTGATCAAAACCAACCGAGCCTCTCCACCTAAGGGAGAGCTCCAGTAATGCCATAGAAAGCTGAAAGGCCCAAACATTAGCTCCTCCTTCTCAACTCTCAATGAATGACCGATGGGAGGTGAGGCATGAATATGTTAATTTATATTACTGGGGCAGAAATATGTCTGAGGCTCACATAGTTGCTCACTGGGAGTAATTTATACTTATTTTCAGTAGAAATTTATGTGGAATTTTACCCAGTTTGAATGGTTTTAGATTTCCCATTTTGCCTTCCCCAAACCCTCCAAAATAAGTTACTTACATTTATTCCTTTATCTAAACATCTGTTCCCAGGATAACACAAGCCTAGACTTCAAAGACAGTATAGAAATCCTGACAGCACTCATGTTTGTGGTAGGAGTTAGGAAAAGACTGTTTAGATTAGTATCTAGTGATAATAGGGAACTTGGCATCTGTTCATTTGTTGACATGGGTGGAGCCAGCTATGGCCAGTCAATTGAAAGACATTGCTAAGAAACCTCGAAAGCCACACAGATGACATCATTAACCGTGAGAAGCAACCAGGATTCCTTAGAGAAACTCCATCCAACATCTTGAGATGGGACTACCCCTTCACAGGGGTATAACTTGACAAAGTCCCGAAAACACTTGGTAATCACAGCAACAAGAATGCCAAGAGCCACTCTGCCAATCATCACAACATGGGAAGAGTTTTAAGTCAAGATCTACAAGGTATCCTGAGTTTGCTCTTTGCCCTCACCCACCGAGAAGCCACGCAGTCTCGTGCTCATCTCTCTGCCCTCATGCACTGGGAATCCATGATGGGAAAAAACACAGCAGAGTACGCAAAGTGTATGGGACAAGCAGAGTCCAGAAGGCGTTTGGAGAATTTTAAAAGACCACCCTCCACTGGCAATCAGAACAGACTGACTTTGTAAACTGGCCACAACTTTGTGGTGAAGGTAGACTAGGCTTACGAATTGGCAAAATAATGCGCAACAAACTCTGAGATTGAAAGACCTGATGGGACAGCTGTTAACCAAACCATCCTACACAGACCTATGCCAAGAGTATTAATATCCTTTTAAGAACTTTAAAATAGTGTTGTGGTTTTTTATAGGTATTAGAGTGTTTTTTGGTATTAAGGTATTCTTAGATAGACTATAGATTTTAGATTTAAGGTTTAGTTTATAGGATTTAGTTATTTTATAGGTGATTGTTAAGTATTAGTAAATATAAGTGTGATAAATAAAAGTCTTCTGTTACACATGTCATTGTTATTCTGTATGCCTGACTCTTAATTTAAATTACTTGGAGTCATGCTCAGTATTTAGAGTAACAAATACAGTACTGTTCATGAAATCATGAACAAATATAATACTCACATAGCATGATTATAGTGGACATAGGTCTAAGAATTAGTCAGCTTTGAGGAAACAGAGACACAGCCACATGCTGTCACCCTCAGAGCCTAGGAAGTTTCCTTAATCTTAGAGGGATCAAAATTCAGGCCAAACCAGGGTTTGTGGCTTCAATGCTGAGAAAAATTTTAAGACTAATTAGTATGATGAACCAGAGTTGGAATGATGTTAAGAAAGAAAGGCTCTCAAGAGAGTAAGAGTGTACTTGTCAGGATGAATGGGTGCGTCTCTCAGAGAGTTGTGAAAAGTCAAACATACTGAAGTGTGGGCACAGGCTCCTCAAGGGAGAGGCACAATTAATTATCTTAATGTTAGCCACTATGGTGGTTTAAATGAGGGTGGACTACAGGCTCATATATTTGAATGTTTGTTCTTCAATTGGAAAAATTGTTTGGGAAGTATTAGTAAGTGTGGTCTTATTAGAGAAAATATGTCCTTCTTTGAGGCTTTGAGGCTTCAAAAGCTCACAGAACTCTTGATGCAGGTCCAAGGTCTCTCCAACCACTTCATTTCTAAATCTTCACTTACTCTGTTGCAGGAGCCCCTTGTCCAACCCTACCTCCATTTCCTGAAGATCTGATCCCTTAGTATTGACCATCTCATCTGAGCCTTCTCTTCTATCCCATCTCCATTCCTTTATGCCAATTGCCAATCTGAAGATAAACTATCTATAAGGAATCACCTGTGTACATACTGGGCTAGGAATCAAGTGGGTGGTTTCATTATCCTTACTGTCTACCATTACAAATTCCTCAGACTTGCTCTTATTTTAATCTTGCAGTATCCTGCTTGCAGGAGACCCTATTCACAACTCACTTCCATTCCTTGGAGACTGCATTTCTTGGTGCAGCCTCCAATCCTCCTAGCTCTTTCCCTCTGTCCTACTCAGTGTTTCCTCCTGGCCTATCTCCATTTCTTACTGTCATGCATCGACCTGCAGAAGCTCTGTCCACAAGGAACTATACAGCCACCACACTTACCTAGCATCCTAGACAATAAGCTAAGGATGTAAAACCCACTCAACAAAGACAAGACCAGATATCAACACCAAAAATCACCTCAAACATCATAACTCCAGATGCCTACATCCCAGTACAAAACCACAAACATGAACAGTCAAGATAATCTGCTTCCATCAGAAGCTAGTAACAATAGTGAAGTACTACTTGAGAAATGCAAACTTGTGTAGTCAAGAACTTCAAAATAGCATTTATGAATATGCTCAAGGTCTTAAAAGAAGATATAAATAAATCCTTTAATAAAGTATATGAAAACACAAACAGTTGAATGAGATAAATGAAAACAATTCAAGACATGAGTTTTTAAAAGAAATAGAATCACTAAAGAAAACCCAAATTTAAATAAAACGAGAAATGAAAAATTTTAGGATATTAAAAAAATATCCTCAGAGATAGCCTCACCAACAGATAAGAGATGGAAGAGAGATGTTGAAGAAAGGTAGAAAAAAATCAATACCTCAGCCAAATAAAACATTAAATACAAAAAAAAAACCCTAGCAAAAATATCTAAGCAATCTGGGACAAGGTGAAACAGCACAATCTATGAATAACAGGAATACAGGAAGGAGAAGAAACCCAGGGAAAAGGCACAGGAAATATTTTTAACAAAATCATGGAGGAAAAATTCCCAACATAAAGAAGAAGGTGTTTTTTTATAACTTATTTTTTATTTCTTCAAGTTACATCTCAATCACAATCCCCTCCCTACTCCCCCCGTCCTGTCCCACCCTTCCACCCTCTTCCCCCCTCAACACCCTC
>CAJQZJ010000199.1:389040-431137 GCA_907164525.1 Lophiomys imhausi
GGGGGGAAAAAAGAAATACCTTAAACTAAAAAAAAAAAAAAAGAAGGGAAGAGGATGGGGGGGTTGAGGGGGAGGAGGGTGGAAGGGTGGGACTGGAGGGGGGAGTTGGGAGGGGATTGTGATTGAGATGGAACTTGAAGAAATTAAAAATAAATTATTAAAAAAATAATAGATAAAATGAGATGCATTCAGAAATCTCAATTGCAATAGTCACAAAAAACCTGCTGTTCCTGAATTTAATGAAGACTTTGTAGACTCATGCATTTAAACAACTGCCAGCAGTGACTCAGAAACTAGCAGTAAAGACTGTCAGACTATGACTACTTCATTTGGAATGGTATCAAAGATACAAAATATGACCAGTGAATGGGGTAGAGAATTTCTTAGAAAAGTGTGTCCATCCCAAAATTTAGTCTTAGCTACACTTTGGGTAGCGCTTCATTAATCACATTGTGATTAATGTATGAAAAGATGATTAATATGAAAATTATATCTGTAATCATTTCTATTTAAAATGCACATATGATGCTACAGGTATTGTGATAAATGACACATAAGTGGCCCTTACTAAAAAAGAATAAAATTGCCTTTTGAAATCTTTTGTGTGAATTTCTCCATATATCCATCTATTCAAGTTTTGAAGTTAATATATACTGAGGTTTCAAATAACAGTGATAATAGTGAGTCTTCTAAGGCCTCAAAGCATTAAACTGTAAACAAGACTCTGTAGTGCTCTTTTTACCTAAACCTACTCTCAGCTGAGTCCATTATGTGCTCTGTGATGCTGTTCACACTAGGGACACTCAGAGTGGACTTACATTGATGAGCTATGTCATAGTGGTTTTTTTTAAATTAATTTATTTATTTAGATTTATTCTATCAAACACCTATTCCAGAAAATATCTCTCTGAAGGCTGATCTTGATGGGAAATGAAACAGTCACAGATGTCTCAATTATATTTATACTTTTTACTCCCAAACAAACCCTGCCTAAAACTAGAACTGTTATCCATTCCCCATTCAAGTCTTTGAGGGCTGAAGATTTACATTAGCCATTTTCACCTCTGAGTCACCTTCCCCTGCTTTGATGTAATGCAACAGAATGAGGGCTCACATTTAATTAAACAGGAATCTGATCCAGCTGTGGGCCATGCAATCAGTCTTTGTGTGAGCAAAAGGGGTGGAATGCCTGACCCATAGATCATTCCTGTTTGGAAATCTGCTCTCACTCAAAGCCATCCACACGCCACTGAAAATGATTTCCCCCATATGAATGCCTGAGTCTCTGCAGCTGCCCCTGTGTCCCCACCTTGTGAAAAGAACCAGAATGGCTAAAAGAGCTCGATTTGTTATCTTCCTGTAAGTGCCTTTTAATCAAAGGAGGTCTGCCCTGCCTGTTGATACACCATTTCTGTGTTAGCTACAAGCAGCTCTGTAGATGTGTTTGATATTAATGCTCTTTTCCCACATCCCTCTTTGGATGGGCATAATTCAGTTATTTGATACATTCCACTTAGATTCTCTAGAGACAGCTTTTTAAAAGGCAGATTCATCCTGCAATATGATATCATCTCTCTTTCAAAAGGTATCTTTTTGATCCTTCTGATTTGTAGTTGGGTTCGGTCACAAAACCCATCCTTTTGATAAGAAGGCTGAGAGCTCATTTGTTATAGAGACAGGCCAGCTATAGTCAATGAAGAGTCAGGATGTGTGTTTTGTTTAGACTGAGGAAAGTGGGAAGAGACTTATTAATCTGGAGGCAGTTTGCCAACAAGGTAGAGTATTTCAAGTCCTTGGGCCTACTCAGAGGAAGGAGTGCGTAAACAGGAATGCAGAGGTTTGAGTCTGAAATGCCCCCCCCCCCAAGTCTTCTGATTTGAGTTGCTTATTTCTCAGCTGGTGGCATGCTTGGGAAGGGGTAAAACCTTTAACAGCTGAAGTTAAGTGAGAAGTAAGGTCCCAGAAGCAAGATTTTGAAGACTTTTATGTCTGCCCCTTGTTCAGGTCCAGCACTCTTTACTTGTTGATCTGTGGTGGTAAGACGTGCCTCAGTCACATGCTACTGGTATCATGATCTCCAGCAGGCTTTCCTAAGGACTAAAACTCCCTGAAACCACAAACCAAAATAAGTCTCTCTTCCATAAATTTTTTCTGACAGGCATTTTGTCATAATGGTAGAAAACTGACAAAACAAATCTAAGAAGCTCAGTTATTATATATATATATACAGCTTAGAAGAAGATGGACTGAGTCTATGCATCCTGAGTGACAGAAACAGAGCATCTTCTTACCAGAAAGGGCTGGGTGATGGTCAGGCAGAGGATCTGGGGTGACATCTTAAAAACAAACAAACCAAAAAAAAAAAAAAAGAATAAAGTATCAGACTTTCTCTGGCATATTTTTCTATATAATTCTGAAAGCCAAGTAACACATGCAAAATTTTGCAGCTTAGATAGGTTTCTTTTCTTCTCTTTTTGACTTCAGAAAAATATAGCTCTTTTTATTCCATGAAATTCTCTTTTTCTTTTTAATATTTCTGGGTTTTTTTGTTTGTTTGTTTTGGTTGGTTGTCTTTTGTTTAATTTTGTTTGTTTATTCATTTTACATCCCAGTTGCCACCCTCACTGCTGTCCACCCAGTCTCACTCTCCCACCCTCTTCCCCTTTTCACTCCTCCCTATCTCCTCGGGTAAGGGAGCACCCCTCTCCAGTATCAACCCACCCTAGCACATGAAGTCACATCAGAGCTAAGAGCATCCTCTTCCAATGAGTGAAGACAAGGCAGCCCAGCTAGGGTAAAGTGTTCCACAAACAAGCAACAGAGTCCATGCTAAAGACAGCTCCCACCACTCCCCACCACCACTTCCTAAGGGATCTGCTTGAAGACTAAGCTGCCTATCAGCTACATATGAGTCAGGGTCCTATGTCCAGTCTATATATACTTTTTGGTTGGTACTTCAGTATCTGTAAGCCTCCAGGAGCCTAGGATTAGTTGACTCTGTTGGTCTTCTTGGTGAATTCTTATCCCCTCCAGTCCCTCTATTCTTTCTCCCACTCTTCTACAAGACTTCCCAAGCTCCACCTAATGTTTGTTTGTGCGTCAAAGCATGTCTCTATCCATTGCTGTGTGTGGTCTCTCAGAGGATAGTTAAGCTAAGTTCTTTTCTGTAAGCACAGCAGGAATGCTATCCTGTACTATAGGGCTAGTATCCACTTATAAGTGAGGACATACCATGTATATCTTTCTGGTTCTGGGTTACCTCACTCAGGATGATCTCTCTAGTTTCATCTATTTGCCTGCAATTTGCGTTATTTCCTTGTTTTTAGAGATGAATAGTATTCCATTATGTAAATGTACCACAGTTTCTTTATCCATTCTTTGAGGGATATCTGGGTAGGTTCCAGATTCTGGCTATTACAAATAAAGCTACTATAAACATAGGTGAGTCAATGTCCTTGTGGTTTGGTGGAGCTACTTTTGGGTATATGCCCAGGAATGGTATAGCTGGGTCTTGACAATCCTGTACAATAAAAGAACTTCTCTAGGTACCACTACTCCTGATTTCAAGCTGTACTTGGATTGAGTCCATTGATGTTGAGAGATATTAATGACCAGTGATTGTTACTTCCTGCCATCTTGATATTGGTGGAAATAGTGTGTGAGTAAGCTTCTCTTCTTTTGGTTTTGCTGCAGGCATGCTATTTGCTTCCTGTGCTTTCTTGTGTGTAGTTAACCTCTTTGGGTTGGAGTTTTCCTCCCAACATCTTCTGTAGAGCTGGATTTGTGTATAGATATTGTTTGAATTTAGCTTTGTCATGGAATATCTTGTTTTCTCCATCTATGTTGATTGACAGTTTTGCAGGGAATAGTAGTCTGGCCTGGCATTTGTGGTTTTTTAGGGTCTGAAAGATGTCTGTCCAGGTCCTTCTGGCTTTTAGCATCTCTGAAGAAAAGTCAGATGTTACTCTGATAGGTTTGCCATTATATGTCACTTGACTCTTTTTCCTAGCAGCTTTTAATATTCTTTCTTTGTTGTATACATTTAGTGTTTTGATTATTATGTGGCGGGAAGATTTTCTTTTCTGGTCTAATCTATTTGGAGTTCTGTAAGCTTCTTGTATAGGCATCTCTTTTTTTAGATTTGAGAAATTCTTTTCAATGATTTTGTTGAAGATATTTTCTGGTCCATGGAGGTGGGACTCTTGTCTTTCTTCTATTCCTATTATTCTGAGATTTCATCTTTTCATTGTGTCCTTGATTTCCTGAAGGTTTTGTGTCAGGACTTTTTCAGATTTGACATTTTCTTTGACAGATGTATCAATTTCTTCAATTTTATCCTTTGAGCCTGAAATTCTTTCTTCCATCTCTTGTATTCTGTTGGTGATGCTAGTGTTGTTGTTCCTATTCTTTTCTTAAGGTTTTCCAGTTCTATGGATGTCTCAGATTGGATTTTCTTCATTGCTTCAACTTCCCTTTTCAGGTCTTCCATTTCTTTAAGCACTTTATTCATTTCCATCACCTCCTTTGCAGTACTTTGTTGTTGCTCTCTGAGGTATTTGATTTCCTCCCTTAGGCCTTCTATTATTAATATAAGTCTAGGATTAAGGTCATTTTCCTTTGTTTCAATCGTGTTAGGATGTCCAGAGTTGTCTGTAGCATTATTGCTAGCATCTGGAGACATCATATTGTTTTGTTTTGTTTTTTTACCATTTTCTTGCGCTGACCTTTTGTCATCTGATTGTCTGTTTGTTTCTTTTGTCAGTTGACCTTGGTGCTCAGGAAAACTCCCTGCCCCTAGGGTTGGCTGATCATGAGATCCTGGTGTCTACCTCCAGATGGTGGGCAAGTTCCTGTAATAGACTGGCTCTCAGAGAGGAGAGTGGCTGCAGTTCTCCTCAACTGGTTGTAACCCAATTGGACCAATATACAGGGGATTGGGGGAGTGGGGGGGGGGGGGGCTATCCTCTGAGGACCTGGGAGTAGGCAGGTCTCCTCAGAAAGGCAGGTAGAGCTGTGATTGGGCCCGTGTTCTCTCCTTACTGACACAGTTGTTCTGGTTCAGCAGCTAGGCTGACTGTGCAGGCAGGGAGCTCCACTCAAGATGGCTGCTGGCCTCAGTGTGCCTGTTGCTGACTACCTCATATGCTTGGGTGCTAGGGTGAGAGACCCATGCCAGTATTTGTGGAGAACACAGAGTTGCAGGCTCTGTTTGCAGTCAGTCTTTGCTCCTAATTGCTTTGCTATGACTGGTTTAGGTCTCTGCCACTGAGCTACAGTGCACACTGTGCTGTCATGTTGGAAACTCAGGGGAAAAAAAAAATCTTACTTACCTTTGCTCTTGTGGTCTGGCTGTTTTGCCCTTTTGGGTATACAGGTCCATGTGCAGGCTGGATATCAGGCAGTCAGGCGGGGCCACTGATCTGTGGCTGGAGCCATGGGCTAAATCCACTTGTGGGCTAGATCTGGCACTCCTCTCCAGACTGGTGACCAACCTGGCTGATCTCAGGGGGGTGTTCCCAGGAACTGTGTGAGCTGTTTTACCTGGTGACCAGTCTGTGTTCATTGCGGGAATTCAGACACTATGTTTCACAGTCGGCTATGGGACTTCACATTCACTCCACAGTGAGTAATCTCATTCACCTACTACTCAGATACAATGCTCTATGGTTGGGGGCCATCTTGGATCTTCACATTTAGTATTTTTATTATCATGTGGTAGGAGGATTTTCTTTTCTAGTCCTTTTTTTTTTGCTATTCTGCAAGCCTCTTGTATGTTTATAGGTATCTCTTTAGATTGGAGAAAATTGCTTCTATGTTTTGAAAATATTTTCTGTACCTTGGAGCTAAGAATCTTCTTCTTCTATTCCTATTATTCTTAGTGACTTTTCATAGTGCCCCTGATTTTTTTTTAATGTTTTGTGTCACTACCTTCTTTGATTTAACCTTTTAAGATTTTTTTTTTTGACCAATGTATTGATTTCTTCAAATCTACCTTCTATGCCTGAGATTCTCTCTTCTGTCTCTTATATTGTCTAGTGATGCTTATGTCTGTAATTCCTGTTCTCTTCCCTAAGTTTTTCATCTCCAGGATTCCCTCAGACATGTTTTCTTTATTGCTTCTGTTTCCATTTTCAGATCTTGAACAATTTTATTCACCTCTTTCACCTGTTTGATTATATTTTCCTGTATTTCTTTAAGGGATTTATATATTTCTTCTTTACATGTATCCATCCTCTTTATAAAATTGGATTTAGGATTATTGGGTTTCTTGTGCCTCAGCTGTGTTAGGATATCTTTTTGTGTTCATATGCTGGCCTTTAGTTGTCCCTGGTGTTGGGTGAATGTTCCTGGTGCTAACAGGGCATCTCAGGAAGAGAGACAGAGTAGTGGACCTGAAAATGGAGCTCAGGGGACAGAGGCTGAATCTCAGGGGATATCCTGCAGCTTGCCTCTGCTGGCTGTGCCCCTGTTGGACCTGCAGTCAGGGGACTAGGGGAGGGGTCTAACGAGGAAGTTCCTGGGGCCATACAGGCCTCCTGGGAAAGGATAGTAGAGTCAGGGGCAGGAGGCTGGAACTCAGTGGTTAACCCTCAGCTTACCTCTCTTGACTGTATCCCACTTGGACCTGCAGGTAGGGAATTTTGGGGTGACTAATCTGGATGTTCCTGGGGCCTGGAAGACCTCCTTAGGAAGGAGGGTAGAGTAGGAGACCAAAGGTTGGAACTTGGGGGATACTCCAAGGCTCACCTCTGCTGGCTGAGGTAAAACTCCTCAGGAAGTATGCCTGTTGACTCTATCTCTAGAATGATACCCTTCCTCAAAGGTAGTACAAAATTCCCACCTATATCAGCAATCCTCAGCACTGAGGCACACTAACTCAAAACAGGGAGCTTGAGCAGGACAGAAAGGACCTGCACTGCAAGGACCTGAGAAGATCCAGGACATTGAGCGTGGTTATTTGGTCCCCATTTGATCCTGACATGCAGCAAGATGAGACACACTCTCACTGTGGAACTTTGTTATATTTGACTCTGGATTTTGAAATTAATATCTTATTGTTAGCAGAGATTTTACTTCTCTAGCTTATTATTTTATACTGACATCAAATCTCAGTTAAGACACACATAAAAATCTCAACTCTAACTTATAGTGAGAAAAGATTATTCTTTTCCACTTGAGTTGAGCAGCAATGCAAAATGTGGTTCTCATATGAACAGATCCTGGGTTTTGTAGAATATACTGAGAAATAATGTTCAAAGGCAACAGCTTTACCAGATGATCCATCTTGCCATCCCACTGTTAGATATTTTGATACTTATATACATAGTGTAATATTCAAATCAAAACTCTATCACTATGTGGGTTTCCATATTAGCTAATTCCTATGCACTACAGTGCCCTTAGCACTACAGAGTCTGCTGTATATGTGTTCTATTCTTAAATACACCATTTAGTATAGTGCTACTTTTTTATTGTTTGCTTGTTTATTACTTCAAGTTATATCTCCATCACAGTGCCCTCTTTCCACACCTCCTGTTTCCACCCTCCTGCCCTCTCCTCCCTCTCCCACCCATCCCACTCCTCTAAGGTGGAGTGTCCCTATATATGAGCCCCTCTCAGTTCAAAGGCCATATTAGGGATAAGAGCTTCCTCTTGCACTGAGGGCTTACATAGTATCACCCCTAGGGCAAACTGTCCCCTTAATAGGTAAAAAAGTCTATTTTCCTGATCCTTTTGGTGTGTTGGTTGTGGAATAGTTATCCTGTACTATATGGCTAAAATCCAATTGCAAGTGAGTAGATGCCATGTGCATCTTTCTGAGTCTGGGTTATCTCACTCAAGATGAGCTTTCCTAGTTCCATCCATTTGGCTGTGAATTGCATGCTTTCCTTGTTTCTGATAGGTGAGTAGTATTCCATTGTGGAAATGTACCACAACTTTTTTTTTTTTTTATCCATTGCTCAGTTGAGGGACATGTGGGTTGTTTCCAGTTTCTAGCTATTACAAATAAGGGTGCTATGAACATAGATGAGGATATGAACTCATTAGCACAGGAGACAACTTCCTGAAGAGAACACTAATAGCTCAGGCTCTAAGAGTAACAATCAATAAATGGGACCTTAATAATGAAACTCACAAGCTTCTGTAAGGCAAAGGACACTGTCATTAGAACAAAACAGCAAACTACAGATTGGGAAAATATCTTTACCAACCCCACTTCTGACAAAGGGCTAATATCCATAATTTATAAAGAACTCAAGAAATTAAACACCAAGAAACCAAATAATCCAATCAAAAAATGGGAAACAGAGCTAAACTGAGAATTTACAAAGGAGGAATCTCAAATGGCAGTGAGACATTTGAAGAAATGCTCAACATTCTTAATCATCAGAGAAATGCAACTCAAGACAACCTGAGATTCCATCTCACACCTGTCAGAATGGCTAAGATCAAAAACTGAAATAACAGCACATGTTGGTGAGGCTGTGGAGAAGGGGAACACTCCTCCATTGTGGGTGGGAGTGCAAACTTGTACAACTACTGTGGAAATCAGTCTGGCAATATCTTAGAAAACTTGGAGTAGTCCTATCTCAAGAACCAGCCATACCACTTCTGGGTATCCACCCAAATAATTCCTTACTAAATCTAGTTCTACTTTAAAGGAAGAGACATCTGGTTGACCTTATTATTATAAAGTAAAAGAGACAGATTCTTTACTTTAAGGAACACATGCACACAAAAATCTCTCATGGTTGTTTTTCTCCTAATCTGGTAGCATGTAGGTTAGTTAGATCAGGTCAAAGGACACTTCATAGTTGTGTTTTGAAAAACATCTATGTTCTCACCAACCATACATATATATATATATATGGGTTTTTGTTTTTGGCTTATTTTTCATAATCAACAAAATACCAACTTGAAAAACATTAAGCTAGATTTTTGATTTTTATTAAAATGTTTTAATTGACCCAGAAAACATGAAAATTATATATCATTGGAATACTATGATATTTTAAAATTACATTTATTTTGTCTATATGGGCATATATAGCCACAATCCATATGTGAAAGTAAGAGGCCAACCTCCAAATCAGTTTTCTCCTTTTATATTGAGAGCTTTAGAGACTGAATTCACATCACTAGACTTGGTGGCAACCACTTTACGAGATGAGCCACCTTGCTGTGCCACTATTAGGTAGTCTGATACTTACATACACTGTGCAATATTTAAATCAGAACCATGTCATTTGATGATTAAATTACAATAATTAAAAACAGTCAAAATGGGTATGTTAACATTTATCAAAAGAAACAAAAATTCACAAGGAAGGAACTACCATTGCCCAACATTTAAATGACTGGTTTACAGGATATCAGGCAAAAATTCAACTAGCATCTAGCAGGCAGAGTTGAGGTGGAAATGCTTGTCTAATTGTGCCCAAATTAAATGATGTTTATCGTGTGTTTGTGTTGTATTTTATCTTTAATAAATTGTGATATTTCTGAATTATCTTCAACTGAAAAATCCCTTTTAATACTTGCTTAAATTTTGCTTTGAAGTCATTCATCCAACCTTGATGCTATATAAATATTTAACAGAAGAAGTTGCCTATTTTGTATTTTCCAAAGTTATTTGCAGAAGTCTATGTAAGGGATTAGGTGATAGAAATGACAGAGAGTTTTTGTGGGTTTGTGTGTCTGTGGGTCTTTGTTTTTTCAGTTTTCCCCCCGTAGCAAGGAGACACCTTTCACTGGCAGTACTGCCTCGTAGGCCCCCGGTGAATGAAGAGGCTCTTGGCCCTCATATGACTCCTGATCTGTGGTGAGAGACTGTTATGTAGGGACACTCCACCCAGAGGATCAAGATGGAAGGGTCAAGGGGTAGAGCACGGGAGGGTGGGGCTGGGAAGCGGGAAAAGAGGACAATATGTTAAGGATGTAACCTGTAGCAACAAACAAATAAATTTATTAATTAAAAAAAGCAGGTAACAACGTTAAAACACTGTAAATAAAATAAAGGATACAGCCATTCAACCTGGTTTTATAAACCTCCAACTGTCGAAAAAACGTAGAGCTAAGGTAAAATACAGGAGAAATGTGGTGTTACCCCATGTCTTTAACTTCAGCAGAGACGGGAGGAGCACCATAGAGTTAGTGGACTTATAAATTCTAGAGTTACACGGAACAGGGTGGTGAGGGTGCACACCCTTAATCCCATCATTCAAGAAGAGTACACCCTTAACCCCAACACACTAGAGACAGAAACAGGCAGATCTCAAAGCTCAAGGTCAGCCTGATACAAAACAAACTCTAAATAGAGAAAAACTTCGATCCAGGAGTGGTGGAACACATCTTTAATCCCTTCAGATGGGAACCACAGGTCTCTGATCCCAATAATTAGAATGCAGAGACACACACATAGGATTTGGAAGGACCTAAGTTTAAAAGCTACTTACAAAAGGCCCACTCAATACAAACAAATTGTCCTTCGAGATCTCAAAATATATACACTAAAGCTGGTTTAGCTCCAAAATAACAAAATAATTTCTTCTTTAAACCAGATTGAAAGATAACACTTTATATATTGTCAAAAAACCAAATTTGCTTCAGGAGAAATATTACCTACACCCCCCAAAAAAAAGAGGGTGATTGTCCCTGACTGAGGATTAGGGCAGGGCTCTGTTCTTATCTTTCCAGAAGAATCAAAGCATCCATTCAAGGAACCCAGGGACAACCGGACAACGGAAACCTCAGCAGAAAACCGAATCAGACACCAAAAGAAGATGAGTGACCCAGATGATTCAGCCTGACAGACTCCCTCAATAGCTGTCTCCATCAAAAGCCTACAACCACAACAACTCAATATCGCTAAGACCGTTCAGCTCTACACAATGCCCCAGCCAGAACATCAGTAAAGCCTGGAAGTTCAGCTTCTGCCTACAAACTCCTTAGGACATCTAAACAGCTGAGAACAGAAGGACTGAACATAAAAGGATTGTACTAACATTTTTAACCATTTTTCCATTTTGGTTCGGGCCCCAAACAGGTTTACTACGACCCAAATCAGCAGGAACTCATTTTAAGAGAGCGACATCCCATACCCAGAGGGTGGGGAGGGTGTTTCTCCGCCCCCCCCTTTTTTCGGTTATTTGAAGGACAACTGAAAACACTGTTATTTAGGGGAAGAGATTACAAGATGTTAAATGGTCCTGTTTAATGGGTTTTGGAGGTTAGACCCAGGGTATTCCTTCTTTCCCTTTTCTGTATCCTTCTTTATCTCCTATGTAGGAATGCACGGACTTGAGAAAAATTGAGACATAGACATAGCACAGGAAGGACCAAGAAGAAGGGTCAGATTATTGAATATGCCCTTATACCTTTGTATATTGATACAAAATTAGTAGTATATTTGGCGAAAGTGGTATTGACCATTGTTTATTGTGCAAAAATAAGATTGTATTGGTTTACATCGGTATTGATCTTTGTATATTGAAACAAAATTAAGATTATAGTTGGCCACAATGGTATTGACCCTTGTATATGGACGTAATATTAAGATTGTATTGGGCTACATAGGCATTGATCTTTGTACATTTATACAAAATTAAGAGTATATTTAGCCACATTTGAATAGATCTTTGTATTTTGATACAAAATTAAAGGTAATGCTTCCTAATGGTATCATACCTAGAGATACTTAAAAATGAAATGTGAAGCTCTGGCCTCTTGATACCAACCATCTTAAACTGTTTAGGATAGTTAAGAAAAACAAATTCTTAGTCATGCATGCATGTCACCTTATTAGCTACTATGACACTCTATCACAGATATTCTCTAAGCTACTCAGTAATCAAGTTGTTAAGAGACAAGCAACATTTGCTTATCTAAGTACAAGAGATAGATAGGGCATCTTCAAAAACCCCAAGAGATCTGCAGAATATGGCATTCAAAGATGTGGTCTTAAATTAAAATTTTTTTTTGATATCGTGACATATCAGCTCCTGACAGCACCCCCTATTCTACTCCAAGTAGAAGAAAAGCATCAAAGAATCTCCAGTGTGAGATGGTTGAATTAGTGGCAAGCCTATCTCTTGGCATGTAAAAACTCCTTGCTTCAACTGCAGACAGACTGCTGTCCAAAAAGGACAAAACTTGGTAGCAGGGAAGTCGATAGCCTAGCTCTGCCAAGACAGGGTAGGTTAGTCCTTCATAATCCCTGCTCTACAATAAATGTCTGTCAGAGAAACAGGACCAAAAGGCTGAAGACTGATGCTGGAATGTATGGAGAGAAAATGGGAACTGTCCAGGTAGTCATTGGTTTGTCATTTCTTAGTATTGGAAGCTGCAGGCCCTTCACTTCCTATATAATCAGATATATTTATCCTTCTCAGCTCTCTGAGGTGGTTGAAGAATAGACAGCTTGAGTCTCATAGCTAAATTTTGAGTTGTTTAGGAATCAAGAGGGCATTCTAGATCTAAGAAGATGGTTATAATAGTGATGCAAGTTAGTATGAAAGCTAAGTCAGTTATAGAACTTTAAACTCATGGAGATGGTTAGAAGGTAGAAGGTTAAAGTCAGGGGCCAAATATGTATGAACTGGACATTGGGAAGGTATACTGGGCCATTTAACTCTCATAAATGTGGCATATTTAATTCTGCTGTTTTGTATATAATTTACTGTTATAAGAGAAAGAACCATTTGTTGGATTGAAAAGGGAAGCTGTTGGGGGGGAAGAGGGTGGAAGGGTGGGACAGGAAGGGGGAATAGGGAAGGGTTTGTGACTGAGATGTAACTTGAAGAAAAAAAAATAAAGTACATATATATATATATATGTATATATATATATATATATATATATATATATATATATAAAGAAATGACAGAGAGACAAATTGGAGCATTCCACATCGGGAGAAATAACTTCAGAACACTGTCAATTATTTATAAAATGTTCCTTATCAATGTTCATAAGACTCATTTTTGGGGGGTACACATAATCTCTTCATTTAAAAAAAACTAAATTTACCCCTGTCTTTGATTTTATCAATGAAGACTCGGGAGCCAGATGTTGTATTGAAAGTCTGCTAGCTCAGAGAGGACAAGAAAGCAACCATCTGAGAAGCCAAAAGTTTTCAAAGCTGAAAAGCTAAAAGTCCAAACTAAAAAAACTGTTTCTTCTTTTCCATGCTGTCTTAAATACCCTTATCTCAATGTGCCTCATGTCTGTTTAATATCTATCAACTGGTTTCTTACTCTGCATCTTGACCTAGTGTTAACTTTATTTAATCCTGTGTACAGAAACTCTTAGATTAAAGTTGTGGGCTAGGGCAGATTCAAATCACAAGTACTTGTTTACACAAAGTTCTAGAATTAAAGCTCTAGTTAATTAAAGCCATCACATGATAGAAACAGTTTTTGCAATTCACAAATAAATTTTTCAGTTTACAGTGTCATCAAATAATCTGCAACATCCCTTAGGTAATTTTATCATTTTATGCTTTTTCTGTGCTGGGTGATCTACTCAGTAACTAAGAAGACTTTCTTAGGTAGCTTATGTAATGACACTAGAAGTGAGAATTGTATTTTGTTCTCAGGTTTACATTTGACTCATACATTTGGGTGGTGGTTTTTCACAGGAAGGGGTTGGCAAGTTCTCTAAAGTGCAACGTTAGTGTCAGCCTCTTTGACAGAAGTGGGTCTCACAGCTGTGAGTAAAGGTTTTGGTAAAATAGCAATCCAAAACATACAGTTATAGCATGCTATAAATAATAGTTACTTGATGCCATTTGAGCACTTGCTTAGAGGACCTTTGTTTCCAGAAGAATTTTGGAAATCTAGGGCGATAAAACACAAAATATGAAAGATCCTGCAAGGTATATAAGAATGAGAGTCTTGAGCATGAAGCTGACTACAGATGTATGTTATGGAAATGAATGACTTGGGCTCATAGCTCACAGCTCATATTTGGTGACAGACAATCCAGCAAGGCTCTTCAGGGAGAGATGAAACACACAAGATATATTACCTATGTTGGCAGTGACTGAGATGAAGTTATCAGTAAAAGGAGTTTATTTGAATATGAGCCATGTCAGTGGCAATAAGGCTATAGGGACAAGATAGGGACTGGAGGAACCAATTATAATTTGTGTTGTTGGGAGCTGAGAAAGCCATGATTGAGTATATAAAGAGCTGAGTAAGTGAATGTATATTGTTTGATATGAAGACAGATATATCAAAGACCCAGTGCCCTGTACCCATCGGAAATTGGCAAAGCCTTCCTCTGATCCAAGTCTGAATATTGACAGGGTGTGTAAGTATCAGGGTAGACAAATGATTGATCAATGTATGCAAATAATAGCAACCATAACTTCCTCCTCACAGATATTTCAGCCTGAGACTCCTCTCTTACAGACGCCTCCTATAAAGACTAGCGAACTTGGAGGATCCAAGATGACAGCAGCCCTGATGGATGCATTTTGAATGTATAGAAAACAGCTATAACACCACAGAGTTATAAGATGTTGAGCAATAATATGAGTGGTGCAAACCCGCTGGGTTTAACCCAGCGACCCAGGGAACTGTAAAAGTCCCTGGGCAAAACTCTCCTCTCTCGGACACTCAGAAAATAGACCAGCAGAAACCACTGAAGCCACTGAATCCAGGAATCATCCCCAGGAGAGGGACTGGGTAAGAGCCACTCAAATACCCAGAAAGCAGCTCCAAACCCCAGACAGGGTTATTCACCAGCCTCTTGGGCTCTCAGATTCCACGCAGGCATTCTGACACCAAGCAGCAGATTAGCGGTGCCTTGGGAATGGGATATATTCTCAACAGAACCTTTGTGGCCCCAGGTCACAGCACATTCTGAGCTGCGGGGCAGCAGCAGAACCACAACACAGCAGCATTTTGGCAAACTCAAGAATATTTGGGAGTGCATGGGCTTGAGAAAAATGAGATATAGACATAGCACAGGAAGGTCCAAGAAGAAGGGGCAGATTATTGAATATGCCCTTATACCTTTGTATATTGATACAAAATTAGTAGTTTATTTGGCTAAAGTGGTATTGACCATTGTTTATTGTGCAAAAATAAGATTGTATTGGTTTACATCGGTATTGATCTTTGTATATTGATACAAAATTAAGATTATAGTTGGCCACAATGGTATTGACCCTTGCATATGGACGTAATATTAAGATTGTATTGGGCTACATAGGCATTGATCTTTGTATATTGATACATAATTAAGAGTATATTTAACCACAATTGAATAGATCTTTGTATATTGATACAAATTTAAAGGTAACGTTTCCTAATGGTATCATACCTAGAGATACTTAAAAATAAAATGTGAAGCTCTGACCTCTTGATACCAACCGTCTAAAACGGTCTAGGATAGTTAAGTAAAACAAACTCCTAGTCATGCAAACATATCACTTTGTTAGCTACTATGACAGTCTATCACAGATATTCTCTAAACTACCCAGTAATCAAGTTGCTAAGAGACAAGCAACATTTGCTTATCTAAATACAAAAGATGGATAGGGCATCTTCAAAAACCCCAAGAGATCTGCAGAATATGGCATTCAAAGATGTTATCTTAAATCAAGATTTTTTTTTATATCGAGACATATCAGCACCTGACAGCACCCCCTATTCTACTCCAAGTAGAAGATAAGCATCGAAGAACCTCCACTGTAAGATGGTTGAATTAGTGGCAAGCCTATCTCTTGGCATGAAAAAACCCCTTGCTCCAACTGCAGACAGACTGCTGTCCAAAAAGGACAAAACTTGGTAGCAGGGAAGTCGACAGCCTAACTCTGCCAAGACAGGGTAGGTAAGTCCTTCATAATCCCTGCTCTACAACAAATGTCTGTCATAGAAACAGGACCCAAAGGCTGAAGACTGATGCAGGAATGTATGGAGAGAAAATGGGAACTGTCCAGGCAGTCATTGGTATGTCCTTTTTTAGTTTTGGAAGCTGCAGGCCCTTCACTTCCTATATAAGCAAATATATTTATCCCTCTCAGGTCTCTGAGGTGGTTGAAGAATAGACAGCTAGAGTCTCATAGTTAAATTTTGAGTTGTTTCAGAATCAAGAGGGTGTTATAGATCTAAGAAGATACTCTTAAAAGTGTGCTGCAAGATAGTATGAATGTTGAGTCACATATAGACCTTTAAACTCATGGAGTTGGTTAGATAGTAGAATGTTAAAGTCAGGGGCCAAATATGTATAAACTGGACATTGGGAAGGTATACTAGGCCATTTAACTCTCATAAATGTGGCATATTTATATCTGTTGTTTTGTATAATACTTACTGTTATAAGAGAAGGAACCATCTGTTGGACTGAAAGGGGAAACTTCTGGGGGGAAGAGGGTGGAAGGGCGGGATAGGAAGGGGGAATAGGGAGGGGTTTGTTACTGAGATGTAACTTGAAGAAAAAAAAAGTATTTAAAAAAAAAGAATATTTGGGCTTCCCCAGAAGGGTGTTGGACATAAAGGCCCCCTCTATTGGATTGGCAGTCATGGAGAAGAGCACTGCAGCTAGACAGAGCAGTGGGATACACTTCCAGCAGTGGTTACATTGCTACACCACTGCAGTGTCCCAAACTTGAAAGATAGTGGCTCCAATTGCCAGTCTCCAAGGACAGCTCCAGAAAGATGTAGGAGCAGTGAGATAAGAGCAGGCAGAAAGGCGGAAGCTGGGTTGGAAGACAGCTTGGATCTCCACAGGGTGCAAGACCTGGGCAGGTTGTGGGGTTAATATTGGACTCCTTTGCTAGTGCTGACTCTTCTGGCTGGAAACCAGATCTTCAGCATATATAGTTCCACCTCTGGAGCAGTGAGGTCTTGGCCTGGGCGCACTGTTGGGTGACACAGACTAAAGGGCTTAGTGCTTAGGGCTGAGAGGCACAGAGGTGCCCTGGGGACCATCTAGACAGGTGCAAGCCCATCTGGGCCAGCCCAGCAGGGAAAACAAAGAATTTGTTATGGGAAATATAGACGCTGAAGGTTCGGAATCACCAGATACGAACACTGAGGGCCTCCCACCAGGAAACTGTACTCCCTCCTTGTCAGATCCTTCCAGAACTCCAGCTGGCCAACTCAACCCCCAAACATAGGACCTCCAGAGTCCACAGCATCTGTCCCTGGACGCTACATGCTGAATACCTAGAGTGCAACATAGAGATTTCTGGCTCGGGAGCAATGAAACAATTCTGGGCCATTCCTCATTGTCTGGGAGTGGGCTGTACCAGCCCACAGTACTTCTGGCTCTTAGATGCACATTGATCCTGAAAACCCCCTGAGAGCAGCTTGGGAGGAACATGAACACAGTCCCACAAGTAAGCTGCAGGGGAGCTACAGCCCCAGCCAACAGTCTGTGGCCTGACAACCTGCACCATCATCTATATGAAGTCCAGTTGGATCTCAGGAACCTACAGGAGCAAATCCCACCACAACCCCTCACCTGAGTCCCCAATTGGGACAAAAGAAGAAGGGGTGAGCTCTGGGAGACACACTGAGAAGAAACCTCCACACAAGGCCCCATCCAGCCTGTGAAAAGCTACAGATCACCAAGCTATACAACTTCTACACCATAGCACCCCCCTTGGCACCAAGCCCAAGGCACCAGGAACAAACAGCTAAGAACATCCAAATGGCTAAAGGTCAGAGAAAGAACAGATCCAACAAAAGGCAGGGAAATATGACTCCAACAAAATGCACCTATACTAGTACAGCAAGCTCTGACCACTCCACCACAGCTGAAACACAGGAAAACAATGGCAAATCGGTATTCTGGAAAGTGATAGAGTCCTTTCAAGAAGAATTTGAATCTCTGAAGGAAGTCAAAGATTCCACCATTTCACAAGCGAAATCAACAGAGAATAACATTAGAGATCTCCAAGCCAAAGTGGCTCAAATTAAAGAGGAAAGAGACAAAGCATCAAGCAAATTGGAGCAGGAAACGTATAAAATGAATAAAACGTTTCAAGACTTGAAATAGGAAGTAGAAGTAATATCCATTAACATCAATGGACTCAACTCCCCAATAAAAAGATACAGGCTTAAAGACTGGATCCGTAAACAAGACCCATCATTTTGCTGCATACAAGAAATGCATCTCACTAACAAATATAGATGCTACCTCAGAGTAAAGGGCTGGGATAAGGTTTCCCAGGAAAATGGACCCAGGAAACAAGCTGGAGGAGCCATCTTAATATCAAACAAAATAGACTTCCAACTGAAGTTAATCTAAAAATATAGAGAAGGGCATTACATACTCGCTAAAGGAAATATTCATCAAGAGGACATCTCAATATTGAACATCTATGCCCCAAATACAAAGGCATCTACATTTGTAAAAGAAACTTTTCTAAAACTTAAATCACACATCGATCCCCACACAGTAGTAGTGGGAGATTTCAACACCCCACTCACAATCATGTGAAGGTCATCAAGACAGAAACCAAACAGGAAAATAATGAGTCTAACAGAGGTCATGGACCAAATGGACCTAAAAGATATCTACAGAATGTTTAACTCAAACACAAAAGAATACACCTTCTTCTCAGCACCGCATGGAACCTTCTCCAAAATAGACCATATAGTCGACACAAAGGAAGCCTCAACAGATACAAGAAAATTGAAATAACCCCTTGTATCTTATCAGACCACCATGGAATAAAGCTGGACTTCAACAACAACAGAAAGCCTAAACACACATAGAAATTGAACAACTCTTTACTGGATGACTACTGGGTCAGGAAATAAATAAAGAAGGAAACCAAAGACTTCTTAAAATCCAAAAGAAATGAAGGCATAACATGGCCAAACCTATGGGACACAATGAAGGCTATGAAAGCTGTGTTACGAAGAAAGTTCATAGCACTAAGCGCCTTCAAAAACAAAATTGTGACAGCTCATATTAGTGAATTAACAGCTAAACTGGGTGAATTGGAAAAAAAAAAAAAGAAGCAAACACTCCCAAGAGGAACAGAAGGCAGGAGCTCATCAAACTTAGGGCTGAAAACAGCTACTTAGAAACCAAAAGAACGACAAAAAGAGTTGGTTCTTTGAGAAAATCAACAAAATAGACAGACCCTTAGCCAAATTAACTAAAAGGCACAGGGAAAAAACCCCAAACCAACAAAATCAGAAATGAAAAGGAAGAAATAACAACTGACATTGAGGAAATCCAGAGAATCTTTAGGTCCTACCTTAAAAATCTATACCCCACCAAATTTGAAAACTTAAGTGAAATGGAAAATTTTCTTGATAGATTCCACCTACCGAAGCTAAATCAAGATCAGGTTAACAGATAAATAGTCCTACAACCCCTAATAAAATAGAAACAGTCATTAAAAATCTCCCACCAAAAAAAGCCCAGGGCCAGATGGTTTCTGAACAATATTCTATCAGACCATGGAAGAAGAGCTAATACCAATAGTCTTCAAACTCTTTCACAAAATAAGATCAAAAAGAACACTGCCAAACTCATTCTATGAGGCCACAGTCACTCTGATTTTAAACCACACAAAGATCCAACAAAGAAAGAGAACTTCAGACCAATCTCCCTCATGAACATAGATGCAAAAATACTTAATAAAATACTGGCAAACCAAATTCAAGAACACATGAAAAGTATCATACACCATGATCAAGTAGGCTTCATCCCGGAATGCAGGGATGGTTCAACATATGAATATTCATCAACGTAATTCACCATATAAACAAGATGAAAGAAAAAAAACACATGATAATCTTGCTAGATGCTGAAAAAGTATTTGACAAAATCCAAAACCCCTTCATGCTAAAAGTCCTGGAGAGAACAGGCACACAAGCACCATACCTAGAAATAATAAAGGCAATATATAGCAGGCCAGTAGCCAAAATCAAATTAAATGGACAGAAACTTGAAGCATTTCCTCTAAACTCAGGGACAAGACAAGGATGTCCACTTTCACCATATCTCTTCAATATAGTACTTGAAGTTCTTACTAGAGCAATAAGACAGCTAAAGGATATCAAGGGGATACAAATTGGAAACAAAGTAGTCAAATTATCCCTATTTGCAGACAATATGATAGTATCCATAAGCGACCCCAAAAATTCCACCAGTGTAAATTTGTTCCCCAAGAATGAATATGTCAAAATGTTCATTATTAGTGAGGTAGGGTAGGAGGTGATAGGAGTTTTAAGAGGTGAGAGTTCATGGGAAGCATTTAGGTCACTGGGGACATACATAGGAACTTTGAGTTGTTATGAGTGACTCTCATTCTGGGGGAAATTCTGAAGATAATTGTTGGGATTTCTGTTCCTTCCTCTTAGGCACATGCTACTGGAATGCCACTGACCATAAGGCCCACATGACACCCAAGAACATGATAGTGGCACCTTTGAACTTCTGGTCTGTGAGCTACATATATACAGCTTGGCTGGCTCTAGGCATCCCATAACAAAAAACAAAACAAAAAATGACTAGCTGAGCAATCCATTAGTAAGCCAGCAGAGTGGCACACACCTGTGATATGAGCACTCTGGAAGCTGAGGCAAGAGGGTCCTGGATTATGTGACCTTGCCTCCAAAAATAAATAAATAAAAAGAATGAATATATGAAATAAATAAATTGAAAAAGAAAAGAACCTGTTAGTGCTTGGGACAACAGGAGTTTGATAATTTTAGGATTTCTCTTAGGAAGATAAGTATGGGGAGAAGGTGCCTTAAAACATCTCTGCCTGCTCATATGCCCCAATTTTTTGATAAATGCCCTTAAAGTTAGCTCACATCCCAACTTTATTGGCAGTTGATCTTTGGAAAGGGTTGTAGGTCTGGAGAACAGAGAATATGAAGTCACTTCTTTTTTTTTTAACATTTTGTAATTGGTATATTAGGAAGCAGTCATAGATTGCAATTACTGCTTAAATTTTGATAGACAGAATTAAGCATGTGAACATGTGATTTTAACCACTGAGCCATCTCTCCAGTCCAACATGTGACTTTAAAATATTCAACAAAGCTATTCATAATTTGCTATACTACCAACATTAAATTGTAGTTACATTGGAGTCTAAGTTAAATAGCAAGCCTGTAACAGACATAAGAAACACCTTTCCTGGATTATACATGTAAATCACTTCTCCATATATAGGTCACTTTAATTTGTAAATTACTTAGGCTTTGGAAGTTACTAGCCAAAGGTTTGAGAAAGGAAAAATGTGACCATGCTTTCTCTCTCTCTCTCTCTCTCTGTCTGTGTGTGTGTGTGTGTACTATATTATTTATTTATTTTTAAAGATGGCACAGCAGAAGGGAACACAATCTAGAAGAGCAAGTCCTTAAGCAGTAACTTATTATGATAAATTTCTTTGTGAATGTATCATTTCGATCACTAATAACACAGATGAAATTATGTATTATACTACCTTCAAATAATGTGTGATGCAATACAATGCAGAGGCATAACAATTAGTACACGTCATACAACTAGACAGAACAACATATCACTACTAATTATTTTCTTTTTCTGATGACCAATTAAATACAGAATTTTAATATCATAGCTTAATAATGAAGGGTCATACAACACATACCTAGCCTGTCAGTCTAAGGTACACAGTTATTATCAGTAACACAAGATATGGCCTAACAGATGCTAGAGAACTTTTTAAAGTTGTTTTTATAAGTTTTAAACTTTCATTTTGTACATGAAGTCATCATACATACAAAGTCACAGCTTTTATAGTTGTGTTCATTCTTCATTTAACTTTGAAAACACTACTGTGGTCTGACATACAAGTTCCGTCATCATTGAATCATTGGGCTGAAATGAGATTGGCTGAGAGATGAGTCACGGTGCTCCCCAAAGCATGCCTCTTTTGCCTTGATTATTTTCACAAGGGACAAACACAACTTTAGTCTTCCCCATTGTTAGTTCATAAATGGAACTAAAATAAATTGATGAGCTTCTTTTGTTCTTTCCTTCCTGTTTCTGAAAGTGAAATGCAATATTCTAGTCCTCAAAGCTGCTTCCTCATGAGGAAGCAGATGAGTAAAGATTGTTCTATGGTAGGGAATTCCCCTGTGAACAGTGTACATACTGCTTCACTTATACCTTCTATTATTTTACCCCATCGTCCTGCCTACAGCTAATGAAAATGGAATTTACCAATATTTTCTGCTTGCATAAGTGATAGGGTGGTGTTAAACATTCTAAAGTTGATTGGTCCTGTTTGCTGTCTGTTACTTAATTGACTCTGATTGATTAAATAAATGCTGAGGACTGGACACTGGGCAAAGACAGAGATAGGTGGGACTAGGACTTATAGAGAGAGATAGAGAGCATCTTGGGAAGAGGAAGGCTGGGAGAAATCCAGGAGTAAATAAGGAAGACTTGCCATGGGGTAGATTAAAGAAGATCCTTCCACATGGCCTAGAACATTGGCTTAGCATGGAGAATAATAGTCCAAAGACACGTATTTATATATGGGGTCATATTTGGGGTAATAGAGCTATGAGCTAGCTTAGATGGGTTAGGATTGCACAACCCAGGCATAGGCTTGTTAAGATCCAACTGGTGACTGTGTGTATTCATTTATAATGGTGGGTTAAGTATTAACACTGCCAACCAATTAAAGATAATATAAATACTGGGTAAATAGTTTAATCAGCCATATTTTTCAACATGTAAGTATAGATCATGCCAAGGTAGGCCTCCTTTACTCAGCTTAAAAGGCAGGCTGTGGTCACACTTTTTGCCTTAGTAGATTTGTTAAAGGGGCATCTGAAAACATGTCTTTGGCTCTTGACAGAAATGGTGATTAGCATTTACTAATCCAACAGTGTAAAATCCAGTTTTGCCACATAAAACATTGCTACTATTTATACTGTATTCAGAGTAATTTATACATACACACAACAGAAAAATTATAGTAAAGACATGGAAACAGAGACAATAAGGCATGGTAGTGAGTGCTTCAGATAGTGAATATATGCATCATATCTGTTTGGAAATTGTTCCAAAGTGTTTGGATTTGAGGCTCTGGGAGAAGATGCCATTAAAATTGTATCAATAATCCTGTTGTAAACTGATAAAACCTAAGTGCAGTGTGGTCAAGTTTGACATGCCTGAGCTGACATGTCAATCTGCCAGTAGTCATATGGTTCTCAGATGGTGAAACACCATAGATGCCAGCAAAATATGGAGTTTCTGGCTCATTTCCTTTTATTTTCTTGGGTGCCATGTTGCCTATACACACCACACTCACTTGCATGTGCTTACGTGTTCACACAGCTCTTTGTCATAATAGAACTGCAGTGTATAATCTGCCAGGTCCCAGTAGATCTGTCACATTGGCCTTCTCTTTGCCTCCCTAAACATCCAGACCAACCCATGATTTAACATTTAATGTTTAGAATTCTACTTTCAAAATCTCAAAATGGATTAGTTCTAAGTTCTCTCTGAAGGCTAATATTTCTGGGTATGAATAATAATGCAACTTTTCTTTCCAATGTGTGGCTTTTTGTTGCTACACTATTTCTCTAATTATTGTGTGATATCATTGTATAATTTTAGTAAATATTTAATTATTTCAGTATTTAAAGTTTGATGTGTCTTCTTAATCCAGCCATGGATGGGATCAGGGCCTCCATACCATCTCAATGAAAGTGTGTAGAAATACTTCCCTATTGCTTTCCAAATGAGCAGTACTGAAGCAAAGGAATAAGAAATGAAGTCAACATAATGCATTCATATAGTTGACAAACACAACATACATATGAAGGAAGCACCCTTCTAGCCAAACCTTATCCTCAACCCCTAGTTTTAAGCACAAGGGATGTATCTGTTTTCACTCTGTATTTCCTTTATCCAGACCTTAATAGCACATAAATATTTGTAATTTAGTACATACAGTATTTATAAATATAAATACAATATGGTTACCTTTATCTTCTAGACCCTTCTATGGAGTTAAGTTCTTCAGGCATACTGTATACAAAATGGATGGCAGATGGCAATTGGATAAAACTAATCTTCTGCCTGGCTCACAAATGAAGAAAAGTATCTAATGAGTACTATCTCCCATCCACTCTGTAAGGATGCTGCTGCTAAAGATGATATAATTTCAATAAATATAATGAATTATTTTCATTATAAACACACCACTGCCGTTTTTTTTATAGAGTAATGTTTACATACACATTTCCCTAAAATGAAAAGAGATGCAATCGAATTTAAATTGAATTCATTCCGAAGCTTATAATCACAATGATCATTTGGAAACTTTGCTTCCATACTCAAATAAACTCATATCCACAAATTAGATAAAAACAGTTGAATTCTGGGTATTCCTTTCTTGAAGTCCCTCCTTCTCTCAGGAGTTCTTTCTTGCTTAGTAAATCTATATGGCTGTGCTTTGAAAATAATAGCATTATTTTTTTGAAATTACAAAAGATGTGAACCCTTCTGAAGCTTTTTAAATTGATAAAAAATTTTAATAGAATACTAAGCTATATCCACCTTCTAGGTAATACAAATATCAATTTCAAAACATTATTGTAGCATTACATTAACATAAAATTTTTATACCTCAGAAAAATGTAAATGCATTCTCATTTCCTCAGAATTCCTGAAGAACAGCATGAAGAATAATGTGGTGCTGTGGTGTATGAATGTACCAAGAACATCTACATTGAAAATGTAATCCCAAGGCTATGTGTTAAAATTAACTGGAGACGAGGTCTTCAGGATTGATTGGAATACGAAGCTATACCCTTATAAATGGACTAATCTACTTACAGAATGATGGACTAGCAATGGGATGGCTTTTTAATAAAGGGAGATTGGACACCCTGACTCCAATGAAGCACCCACCATTTTGATGATTCAACAAGGTCTTCAGAAGATGCCAGGCAGAGGTTGGAACCTTGCTCCTGGACTTCCAGCCTACGACTAGGAACTAAATGGTAACTTTATGAATAACATCCTTTGAGAAGTATTCTCTTCAGCTGACATTAAAGAAACTGTTTCAAGCTTAGCTCAATCCAGACTAGCAAATTCATAATGGGAAATTACTAGACACCAAGTAACTGTTAGGCACAGAAAGATAAAGATGAATGATAAAACAAAAACAGAACAAAAACTTCATTTTCAAGGAATTCACACCTACACTTTTTATTGCTCCCACTACTAGGGATTGAACACAGGACCGCAGGCATGCTAGGCAAGGGGTGTACCACTGAGCTATACACCCCTGGCTATAAATTTTTACTTTGAGACAAGGTCTTACTAAGCACTTAGTCAGGGCTGGCCTGAACTTCCTTGATACCCCAAGAAGGCTTTAAACTTCCAATGCTGCCCTCTGAGGTACCTGGAATTACAGAACTGTGTCATATTTACTTCTGAAATGTTAATGAAAAATTTCTAGACAAAAGACAGCATAAGAGAATGGCATAGGACGGGTGAGAAAGCACTGCATTCAAAGCAACTACACATTTATGAATAGAGGAAATGACTGTACACCAGGCATTTAGAACATTCTTAATACAGTCCTCTGGCACAGCACTTCTGTGCTAGTTAGTGTGTCTCAGGCTAGATTTTTCACATCATTCTTCAATCCGATTATCTGGAATTTCACAGAAACTCTAAACAGAAAATATGAATCACATCTATTCTTATTTAATATTGCAGTTCTATAAATGAACTGATGAGATTAACAAATCCCTGAAGAATGTGGTGGTTCCAATTTCTTTGAAAATACAGTTATGTTGAATTAATGTAAAAGTTGTGGGAGTGCTTTTGTAAAACAGTCTCATAAAAGGGGCATATGAAATCAGCCTAAACACTTGCACCTGTGGGGAACCCACGGTCCTGGTCAACAAGTGCACTTCCAGAGAAGGGTACAAATTTGGCCAATGAGAGCACGTCCTGATGCAGAATTACACAGAACATACAAAAGGGAAGACCAAGAAAACTTGAGAGGGCTTTTTGCATGGCATTGCTGCTCATCATTGCTTCACTTCAAAAGACTCGCCTGAGACCTTCCAGAGACTGTGGTGCCAAGTGAGGGGGCAGCAACTGACAGCATGGAGCCCCCGTGAACTCAAAAGTCCCAAACCCAACGGCCTGCACCTAGGGCAATGGACGGTGAAGAGACCACGAACTCAAGTGAGAGATGGCAATGGCCTGCTCCTAAGCCACACAAGTACACAAGCATAGCACCACACCCGTGGCAGCAAGCTCGGGTGGACAGAAGAGGCTACGGTGCAAGATCTACCCAGAGGAGATTCAAAAAAGCCTGAGTGACTGAAGGGATTGCAGAAGCAAGCAGAAGTGAGGCAGTGGTCAGTGCCAGGATTGGCAGCAGAGTGCAGCACCAGCCTCATGTAAATTTGGAAGTCTCAGATGGACAGAGGAGGCTCGACCCCAAGTGGAAGTGAGGTGTCAGCCATGGCAATGCCAGAGCCAGGTGACCACTGCAGTTGTGTTTTCTAAGGCATTGGCTGATGAGTTGCCCCAAGGAACATCTTCATCTTTGTATATCCTTTATAATGTGCCTCGGGTTGGTGGGTTGGTAGGTATTAAGAGATATTAACAAATAGTTTAAAGATATCCCTTCAAAGAACAAACTGATTTTAGGCATAATTGGATCATTTTACTGATGAGCTATTAACAAGTGACTTCCCAAGCACTCTTATTAAGAAATCTCAACAAAATGTATGAAAAATCATTAATCTAGATCTTAAAATATTTATTTTAAAAATCAACAGCTGTTTTCACTTTATTTGGGTTTCTTGTGCCTTTAATATTAGCTTTTAACTTCATTGTCGCTTGGATTTCTATCTTATATACTGTACTGGGTGAATTTATACCTTCTCCACAGTATCAGCACAACTGGCCTCTGTGAACATACTTTAACTTGCTTTCATCCACAGGCACCACTTGCATCAGTAATCTTACATGTTGTAAGTAGAATTTGATTGGCTTCATTTTGTTTTGGTTGTTTTTAGAAACACTATACCTTTTCAATAACTAAGAAAAATGATTAAGCTTCATTAATATTACACAATTAGTTTAAAATATATGAACTCAAATTGCACTAATTTTTAGTATCAATGTTTAAATGCCACCAGTTGCCCACCTATAATAGACACTTAGGTTGCTAGAATTGCCTTCCATCTCTCCACTCCTTGTACTTTCTGATAAATTTGTTGAGCAGAAATTCAAGACTCAGAGATCACTGCCAAATTATTTTTTCTCATTTATTAAAAATAGATTTTTTCCTCACATAATATATCCTAATTATGGTTTCCCCTCCTTCTCCTCCACCCAGGGCCTCCCTAACTCTCCTCTCATCTGGATCCACTCCCTTTCTGTCTCTCATTAGAAAACAAACATGCACTCCCACCAGCAATGGAAGAGTGTTTCCTTTCTCCACACCCTCACCAGCATGTGCTGTCATTTGAATTTTTGATCTTAGCCATTCTGACAGGTGTGAGATGGAATCTTAGAGTTATCTTCAGTTGCATTTCTCTGATGATTAAGGATGTTGAGCATTTCTTCAAGTGTCTCTCGGGCATTAGGAATTCCTCCTTTATGAATCCTCTGTTTACCTCTGTTCCCCATTTTTTTTTATTGGATTATTTGGTTTCTTGGCATTTAATTTCTTGAGTTCTTTGTAAATTTTGGATATTAGCCCTCTGTCAGATGTGGGGTTGGTGAAGATTTTTTTCTCAATCTGTAGGTTGTCATTTTGTTCGAATGACAGGGCCCTTTACCTTACAGAAGTTTTTCAGCTTCATGAGGTCCCATTTATTGATTGTTGGTCTTAGAGCCTGAGCTGTTGGTGTTCTGTTCAGGAAGTTGTCACCTGTGCCAATGAGTTCGAGGGTTTTCTCCACTTTCTCTTCTAATAGATTTTGTGTATCCAGCCTTATGTTAAGGTCTTTGATCCACTTGGACTTTGTAACAGTAAATTTTTATTTATCACACATATATTTATCAATACTTAACAATTATCTAACAATTGTCTATAAAATTCCTAAATCCTAAACCCAAACCCTAACTCTGAAACCTAACACCTAAAACTTCTTAGTATCTGTAATACAAACATTTAACATTAACCTAAGGCTTCTCAAAAGGATATTTTTCTCTGAGCATGGGTCCTGATGGATGGCTGGTCTTCATACAATTTTTCTGAGCACTCTGGAATCGAGAATCTGTCTCCTCTCCAGACCCAAAACGGTTCAACATCAGAGAGTGAAACTTTCTGATGAGATTGTGATGCGTGTTTTCTTTGCCAGTTGAGGAAAATGTAAAGTGAATCAGGAACAGGAGAGAGAGCCCGCCCAGCGTCTACATGGATCCTGCCTTATATATCTTCACCTGTTGGGAGAAGCTTTTGTGCGCTTTTAAAGTTAGTTCCGGGTGCTCAGTCTTTCCCAAAAAAAGCTTTTAGCAGAGGAGTGTGAATTCACAGGCAGTTCGCAGATGTGGACAGGTGCCTCAGGGCATGTCATTAGGATGCTTTTTGCAGAGAGCTATGAAATGACAACAGACCTCTGGAGGGCAGGCACCCCAGGGGGCATGTAGTGCCCCCAGCCCCAAGATCAAAGAGGTCCTGGTCCTTGGTGAGATCCTAAGGACATGTCACTTCGGATGAAGTCTTTTATCTTAAAAGTCCAGCCTTATTCCAAGTTCCCAATGCTATTTATGCTAACACTAAACCTACCACAGGACTTAAGTTTTGTACAAGGTGATAAGTATGGGTCTAATTTCATTCTTTTACATGTGGACATCCAGTTGGACTAGCACCATTATGGACAGTCTGGCAATATCTTAGAAGACTTGGAATAGCTCTACCTCAAGACCCAGCCATACCACTTCTGGGTATACATCCAAATGATTCCTCACCAAATCGCAAGGAAGTTTCCTCATTTATGTTCATAGCAGCCAGATGTCTCTCAGCCGAAGAATGGATTTTAAAAAAACTGTGGTACATCTACACAATGGAATACTACTCAGCCATCAGAAACAACAAAATCATGTGATTTGCAGCCAAATGGATGGAACTAGAGAAGCTCATCCTGAGTGAGCTAACCCAGATTCAGAAGGATGCACAGAGCATCTATTCACTTATAATCGGATTTTAGCCATATAGTCCAGGATAACTATACTACAACCAATGTACCAAAGGAAAGAGGAACATAGACTTTGTTTCCTATCAATGAGGCACTTTGCCCTAGTGGTGCTGCCTTGTAGGCTCCCAGTGTATGAGGAGGCTCTTTGCCCTTATATGACTGCTGAACTGGGGCAGGGGACTGTTATGTAGGGACACTCTACTCCACAAGAGTGTGATGGAGGGATAGGGGGTAGAGGGTGGGAGGGCAGGACTGGGAGGGGCAGAAAGAGGGCACTGTGATGGAGATGTAACCTGAAGTAATAAATAAATATTTTTTTAAAAGTCAGGAAAAAAAGAAAACAAACATGCTTCTAAGGGATAATAACAAGCATAACATGACATAACATAGCATAAAATAATATGACATATAATAAAACATAATAAAAACTAACATTGGAATTGTACAAAACAGTCAAATGGAAGAAAAAGACTCCAAAAGAAGGCAAAAGAAGCAGATATATGTTGAAGTAATTAATGAAATTATTACCAGTTTTTATATTATAGTTAATTGCTCGCCAGTGTTAACCCTTAACCCACCATTATAAATTATCACACTAAGACACTTGATGGATTTTAACAGGCCTTAGCCTGGATAGTGCAATTTTAGCCCATCTAAGCTAGCTTTTAATTTTATCTCCAAATAAAACCCCATAACATATACATATGTCCCCTGGGCTGTTTTTCTCCATGCTCTGCCGATATTCCTGGCCACATGAAATGATGTTCTTTCATCTAACCTATTGTGCATCTTCCTTTTTCCTCCTACCCAGCTTCTTCTTCCCATGATCTTCTCTGCTCCTCAAGGCCTGCCAACTTTTGCCCTGCCTACCTCTCTCTCTCTGCCCAATCCAAGCTGCAGCATTTATTCAACCAAGCAGAGACAATTGTTAGCAAGCAAGGTGACACAGCATCACTTTGGGTAAGTTCCCATGGTCTTGCACAGCATGCAGGCCTCTGGGAGCATAGTAATTAACATTTATAATGTATAGCAGATCACTACATCAATTCCCTCTTTTTGTCCAATAAAAAGGTTATATTTTTAAACTATATACGATAAGGACAAATATGAAACTATCAAGAAAATCATATATAAAAGTTATATACCTAATGTTTAGATTATTTATATCAGGCAATCTTGAAAAAAATCATCTATCTTATCTTGGTGAGTCTAAATTTATACGCCTAAATCATTTTCTATCATATCTTGTATTTATTAGTCTAAAAAAAATCTCCTAGATACTAAACAACTGAGCTTAATTGAAAATTTATATCTGTTATGCCTTCAACTCCACCAGAGACTTACAAAAGGATAATACAGTTATTATTTGAGTGAGTAGGAAGTGCAGGCAAGCAGCTTCCTAAAAAGAAAACTGACAGTTTACTGCCTGGACAGTTCCAAGTGTCTTTTGATATCAATGGAGCATCATCTTCAGTCTTCTGGCCAACCATATCTTGCAGACTTAACTGTGCACCAGGAAATAAGGATTTGTCCATTCTATCTCTGCAGAATCAGGCCATTGAGTTACCTGCATTTAAGCTGTGATCCATCTTTGGACTGTACATAGTCTATTGAGAGAGTAGGGACATTTCTACCCAGTAGGAATTTTCTCCTAATGTAGATTTTTTTTTTTAAATGTTCATTATTTCCTTCCAAATGAGAGCTGTCAGGAGCTGACTCCCTCAAGTGAAAGAATTTTTAAAACAATAAAAACATCCTTAAGTGCCATTTTCTGTATGCCTCTGGGGGTTTTGAAGACATCTTTTTATTTATTTATTTATTTATTTACTTACTTACTTACTTACTTATTTATTTATAAACCAACCTATTATCTATTTATCTATCTATTCAATGTTTGAGCAGGCAAACTGTATATTTTTAACCATTTACTATCTGTTTAATCTAGTAAGCATATTTTTGTGAGAAAGTAAGACTAGTATTTGACATGATCATAAGCCTGACAGGTCAACCATCAACCTGTATTACCCAATCTCCTAAATAGATTGCAGTAGCACCCCCTAAAATGATTGGAAGTAAACTTATACTTTTAAATGACCTGTATAGGCATAATACCTTATATAAGAGTTGAAATATACATATGTGTATTTCAAAATAACCATAAATGTGTGTCAATATATAAAATTCTATACCACTGAATCAAAAATTAACCTTATTTAGAGAATAGCAATGGTTCTAAACTTCAGAGCAGATTCAATAATCTACTTATATCTTATCATCCCTATATTAGATACCCATATTTCCCTTTTTTAACTTGAGTTTAAGTTCCTAAACCTTTTTAATAATATCATTAATAACATATAACCATCTCTTTTATAGTAATAAACATCCATTAACAATAGAACAACCAAAACTCATCCACCCTTTCTTGGGAATGGGACATAATTTTTCTGAAAATTTGCTTCCTGATGATTTAGGGCAAAGAAAATCTGTTAGGGGCCTGAATTAAAAAAAAATGGTTAAGCAATTTAATTGCAACATTTGTTATTCGGTCTCTCAGATATTGAAAATGCAGGCCCCAATGAAGTCCTGTTTGGGACAGTCTGAAAGGCCAATTGCGATTCATAGCTTTCTTTTGAACCATCCTAGAAGTGGGCCTTGATGAAGCAGTCTAATGCTTGGCAAATTGAGGTTATCTGTGGTTGGATAAAGCAGGATGCTGAAATAAATATCTCAGTGTCTTACCATACTAGAGAATGAATCTTGTTGAGGCCATCTCCACTGGAGTCTGGTCCTTTTTTTTCTGAAAATATATGACTTCTCACAAATAACATATAGTTCTAAAATTACAAAAATACCTGGAATGTGCAAGATGCACAGATCAATTAAGAAAGATTTTCTGCTCTTTGTTTGAGCAGAAGAAAGGCTTTTGTACATCTCCATTTATGTCATATGAAATGATGGTGTATAATAAGTCATGTGGATTCTATGTACCCCATAATATTTTCGTTGTCTATGTCTTAGCCAATCTGAGCTGTTCCTACATAGTGGAATCAGCAAATATAAGTTACCTGTTTGTTCTTTTGTTTGTAGTCAAGATTTTAGGAGGCCTTTCCAGTCAAATCTAATTTCTATTAGTTTGGATGGAAGACTTAGATTTTCTTTCATGTTGACATTAAAAAAAAAAGTTTCTGTTCCAAAATGATATATCCTTTGTCCTCCATTTTGAAGTCATTATAGCTATAAGTTTATTAAAATTAGCAGTCCATAGGTCTGCTATATTTTGATTTCCATAAAGGGAGTAAATAAAACCATCACTATTATTACATATATACAGCTATATATAATCATTTTTAAGTTGAAAATTCAGCATAAGTCTGTATGTAGTTTAAGCATTCCCTATAGTTGACATAAATCTATTAATTGATTGAGAAAGGTTTTTTTTCTGTATAGTCCAGGCTGTTTGTAGATTAGGTTGGCCTCAAATTCACAAGGAAGCTATCTGTCTCTGTTTTTTTCTCCCGAGTTTTGGGACCAAAGGTATGCATTTATATTTTTCTCTCCTTTTCTCCTTTACTTGGATATTTAACTTCTACATGGATGTATCTATCCTTATTGAGACAGCATTTCTCTGTGTAGCTTGGGCTGTCTTGAGTTACTCTGTAGAGCTCTGTAGATTAGATTGGTCTCGAACTCACAAGGAACTTGTTTTTTTTCTTGTCTCCCATGTTTTGGGATCAAGGTATGAATTTAATTAATTGAATTACCTTTATTAAACAATAATATTAATTAAATTATTTTGTATTAGTCTGAGTTCCTATTCCCCCGTGGGAGCATCATTCTTGAGGAGATTGGTTTAGAGTAGCATGATATGCTACTTTATGTTAGTTTTTTTTTAACTGTTTGTGGTGGGAGCCATACAGCTTGCATGTCCACCCCCTAGCCTAACTCTGGGTCCTCACATTGACTAACAGACTATAACTCTTTTAGGGCAAAATGCCTTTTGGCACTTCTGTAGGAGTAGCACACTTAAGGAAACTGGCTTGTCACAAGGTTCTCTTTATATAAATTTAAGCTCCAGCTGTCATCAATTTTGTCTTCTGTATCCTAAAGGGCCCTTGTCCTCCCCCTATTGTCATTGTCTGTAATTTAGCATTCCAACTGTAAATTCCTTCCTTCTGTAAGCCTGCCCTAATCTGATCCCTTTCAAAAAGGATACATAGAACTACAGCTGTCAGTGTAAAAACAATTAGCATGCAAAAAGAAACAAACTCAGGTGGAATACAAATGTATGAGACATAATGAATTCCTCCATTTTTAATTTAGGTGGCTAATTCCATTCCTTAGTTAAAAGGCTGCCAGTTTTCCAGTACACAGGGAGAGCCTTAGCTTTTTGCCTTTGTTGCAAGACACCAGCTTTTGTTAAGGGAGCTGCCTCTCTGAAAAGGATCTTTAGGTAGATTGATTCCTGTCTTTCTGAGGAACTCCCACACTGATTTCTATAGGGGATGTACAAGCTTCCACTACCACCAGCAAGGGATGGGTGTACCATTTATTCTACATCCTTCCCAGCACCAGCTGTCACTTGTTTTACTGTGATTAGCTACTCTTATGCATGTAAGATGAAATCTCAAGGTAGTTTTGATTTGCAATTCCGTGATGGTTAAGGATGTTGAAATTTTCTCTGTTTCTTAGCCATTTGAGTTTCCTCTTTTGAGATCTCTTTCTCATTCTTAAGTTATGTTATTAGTGTTCTTGATACATATTGTTTTAGTTCTTTATATATTTTGGATATTAGCCCTCTATTGTTGGACCCAGGGGATCCACCAAGGTCCTGATGCCCAGAGACCCCAAGAGACCGAGGTTCCTTGCAAAAAGCAAGAGGATTTTATTGAGCCAGTGTGCTGGGATTCGACTGCCTTCGGGAAAGTGTGAACCCGGAACAACAGTTACAGGAACTTTTTAAGCACAAAACCGCAAACAGGTGGGGATACAGGGAGAACAATATGTTGGTTGTGTAAACTTAACCTTTGGTCCTGTTAGGGTGGGGCCATTGTCTTTGGTAACAGCTGCAACTTTGTGGTTATCTAGTTCCTGAAACATAGAGTTCTAAGGATCAAGAGGTCAGATTCTTATGCACCAGGGGAGCTGTGGAGGGGTGGTGGTATTTTTCCACAGCCTCACATTCCCCTCTTTAAGTAAATGATTTCAATCTTGAAATCAGGGGCCTGATTCCTCAAGTGGAATCTCAGTGTATTGTTGTCTTAGCATGAGTACTTGGACAGCGCTGACCTGTTTTGTAACAAAGGAAACTAGTTGGTTTAAAATGTAGGGCCCTAAGGCGAGGAGGAGGAGAAGGGTCTCACAGCCCCAGGCCCCACACAGTAGCTGGAGATGTTTGCAACCAAATCCTCTACCTCCCAGCCCACTCCCAGAACATGGCTTGTGAGAGCAGGTTGGCTTTTTATCACATTCAGGCTGTCCCTTTGTTGTCGGATCTTTTTCCCCTGTTGAATGATAATCAGGGATGTCCTAGTAGTCTATCCCTGCAGCCCGTTGGCACAGATCAGGATGTAATTCTGGCCACCAGGTCCAGGGGGGAGCTGGAGTGGAATTAGACCAAACCACATCTCCTGTTTGGGACAAGACCTGCCAAGTGAGGCGCTGAGGCACATGGGGACAAGAAGAACTCACAGTCATCTAGGCAAGCAAAAGAAAGGCTAAGAGACCAAGGTCCGCCAGAGCTTGAGCTTGAGGGGATTGGAGGTGTGGTGGACCTGTCATTTGGTCAAAGGTTCAGGAGCTGCCTTGACATGGGAGGCGTGAATCCAAGCTGAGATACTGTTGACCTTGATGGCCATCAGGGTGGTAAGCAGGATGATGTAGGGTCCCTTCCACCTGGGATCAAGATTCTGGGAGCAGTGCTGATGGATGTAGATGGAGTCTTCAACCTGGAAGGGATGGGCAACCTCCAGAGTTACTGGTTGGTAGGCCTCAGCAAGCTGTGTTCACACCTCCTTCTGAACCAGTTGGAGTCCTTTTAATCTAGCAAATAAATCATTTTTACGACAACAGCTGGGGTCAATTTTTTTTTTCAAGAGTGAGCAAAGGAGGCAGACCACCATATAAAATCTCAAAGGGAGTAAGATGAAAATGAGAGGGAGTGTTCCTCACATGGAACAGGGCCAAGGGAAGGAGCACTGTCCAGTCTATGCCTCCAGTCTCCAAGGACAATTTAGTTGAGGTCTCTTTTAGGGTTCTATTTATTTTCTCTACCTGTTCTGAACTTTGGGGTTTATATGTACAATGTAATTTCCCATCCGTCCCCAAATACCTGGCCACCTCCTGACTTATCTGGGCAGAGAAGGCTGGTCCATTGTCTGACCCTAGTGCCTTAGGTGCCCTGAATCAGGGAAAAATTTCTTCTAGGATCTTTTTGGCCACTATAAGGGTAGTCTCGTTTTTAGTGGGGAAAGCTTCCAACCATCTTGAAAATGTGTCTCTGAAAACTAGCAGATTTGTTGTCATATCTGGCAGGACATAACTCAGTTAAGTCAACTTCCAAGTAGGCCCCAGGCCTGTCTCTGTGTAGCCTCTTTACCGTGTTCTGTCTTGTCCCTCTTCACTTTTTGGCACAGTACACAAGCTCGGACAACCTGCTCTGCTAATTTATGAAGTCCTGGAACCTCATAGGTAGTTTTGTTAATCAGAGATACCAACTTTTTAGCTCCCAAGTGTGTCCATCAGTGTATTTGTTCTAAAATTTTTTTCTGTCTCTTTTAAAGTTAAGGTCTCTCCCAGTTGGGGAGGTTCTGTCTTGTTAGGGTCAACAGCTAAGAGTTCTTGTATAACATCTCCTAGGGCCACCTCTCGGGCAACTTGATCAGCCATGTTGTTTCCCTTGGCTATAGGAGACCCATCCTTCTGATGTCCTGGACAGTGAATGATGTTTACTTTGGTTGGCAACATAAGGGCAGCTAGCAGCACCAGAATCTCCTATTTGTTTTTAGTTTTCTTTTCAGCTGAGGTAAGGAGCCCCTCTGTTTATATATGGCCCCGTGTATGTGTGTGGTGACAAAAGCATACCCGCTGTCAGTGTAAATGTTTATCCTTTTTTTCTCTGACAGTTCTAGTGCTTTGGTAAGGACAATCAGCTCAGCCCCCTGTGCAGAGGTCCCTTGTGGAAGGGCCACTGCCCAAATTACCTGACTCCCATCCACCACCACTGCCCCTGCTTGGCACTTACCTCCCTCAAGAAAGCTACTTCCATCGGTGAACCAGGTGGCATCAGCATCAGGGAGTGGCTGATTGGTAAGGTCCACGTGGGTGCCATGGGCTTTGGCAAGCACTTGTTGGCAATCATGGATGACAGCTGAATTATCTGGATCGGGGTCAGGCAGTAGGGTAGCAAGGTTGAGCCCCATGGCTGGTGTGAACTTGATGCGGTCCGAATTCAGGAGGAGCAACTGATAGTGAGTCATTCTGGCATTAGTCAGCCATCTTTCAGGGGGCTGGCAAATTACACTCTCCAGAGTGTGGGAGCCATAATTGTGAGTCTCTGTCCCAGAGTTAGCTTATCAGCATCTTTGACTAAAGCTGCCACAGTGGCTATTATTCGTAAGCAACTAGGCCACCCAGCCACCACAGAATCTAATTTTTTTTTGACAGGTATGCCACAGGTTGATTCCATGGACCCACTCTCTGAGTTAAAACTCCTTTGGCCATTCCACTGTTTTCAGCCATCTATAAGTGGAATGGCTTTGCCACATCGGGCAGTTCCAAGGCAGGGGCCAACAACAAGGCCTGTTTAATTTTGTCAAAAGTGTCTCATTCTTTTTTTACCCCAGACAAAATGTGTGTTCCCCTTAGTCAATGGAGCGGCTAATTTAGCAAACCCTGGGATACACAGTCAACAGGAGCCCACCATCCCCAAGAATTCTCTGACGTATCAGGGAGTCTTGGGGGTGGGTATCTATCTGAACCACAGTGGTTGTTGTTGTTGTTGTTGTTGTTGTTGTTGTTTTTAGCATCTGACAGCCACCTTTCTTCATCTTTGATTACATACCCCATGTAACTGACCTGTTGTTGACAAATCTGGGCCTTCTTGGCTGAGGCCCAATATCCCAAGGATATGAGCTTGGTCAGCAGGTTTTCAGTTCCCAGGAGCAGTCTTCTTTGGTCTCCACCACTAGGAGAATGTCATCAACATATTGGAGTAACATTACCTGGGGGTTGGAGGCTCTGAAGTGGGCCAAATCTTAGTGAAGGGCCTCATCAAAGATGGTGATAGAGTTCTTGAATCTCTGGGGCAGATGGGTCCAAGTCAGTTGTCCTGATATTCCTGAGGCCGGATCTTTTCATTCAAAGGCAAATATAGGCTGGCTAGAAGGGCTGAGCCTTAAGCAGAAAAAAACATCTTTCAAGTCCAATACTTTGTACCACGTTCACTGAGGAGGACGGGTACTAATGAGGTTGTAAGGGTTGGATACTGTAGGGTGAAGGTCAACCAACCTTTTGTTAATTTCCCTTAGATCCTGGACTGGCCTATAATCATTAGTCCCAGGCTTGCGGACTGGGAGCAGAGGGGTGTTCCATGCTGACTGGCATTTAACGAGGACCCCCAGCTTGAAGAGCCACTGGATATGTAGGTGGATGCCATCTCAGGCCTCTTTGTTCATGGGGTACTGGCAGACTGACACTGGGGTGGAGGTAGCTTTAACCTCCACCACCACAGGTGGGCAATGTTTGGCCATCCCTATGCCAGTAAGTTTGGCCCAGGCTGAGGGAACCTTGGCCATCCATTCCCACATATCTACTGGCTGAGGAGGGGGCTGTTCAAACAGCCTATGTTCATCCTCCAGCCTCATGGTGAGGACCTGAAGTGGCCTCCCCTCTCTGTTGGTCACTGATGGTCCTTCAGCTTGAAAATGAATTTGGGCTCCCACCTTAGAAAGCAAATCTCAGCCCAGAAGGGGGTAAGGGCATTCAGGGATTACAAGGAACAAGTGGGATACCTGGCCCACTGTTCTTTGGGTAGTCCATGAGTATTGTCTATTCCCCATAGCCCCCTGTACCCAAGAACTCTTGGTAGAGATTGGTCCTTCTGGTTGGAGAAGGACCGAGTGTTGAGCCCCAGTGTCTACCAGGAACTGAACGAGTTTCCCCTCCACATTGAGAGTTACCCTAGGCTTGGGAAGGAGGTCCAAGCACCGACACCCCTAATCTTCTTTTTCAAGGGCTAAAATCTTTTCTATGGGGAGTCCTCCCTTCTTTTTGGGACAATACTTGAGCCTGTGTCCCCCCCCCCCTTTTTTAACAGTAGGCACATTGGTCCTTGTCTAATGGCTGCCTTTTGCCCATTTTCTCATCTCTCTGACCTCACCTGTCCCTCAGGTCTCTTTTTCCTACTACGGTGGCCAGGATCTTGTTCAAATTTTTTATTTTCTTTTCTTTAACTCTGGTTCATCCTGTTCCTTATGCCTTTTTTTCTTTTCTTCCTCTGCCTCTCTTTTATTGAACACCTTATCTGCCTCCTTAACTAGATCCTGAAGTGAGAATCCTTGTAGACCATCTAACCTTGGTAGCTTTTTTCTGATATCTAAGGCTGACTGATCAATAAAAGCCATAGCTACAGTTGCCTTATGTTCCTCAGTGGTAGGATCATAAGGGGTGAATCTCCTGAAAGCTTCCATCAATTGGTCTAGAAACACCATTGGTGACTCAGTTGGTCCCTGAGTCACTTCTCCTACCTTAGCCAAATTGGTGGGCCATCTTGCCACCCCTCTGAGACCTGCCACAAGAGCCTGATGGTAGACCTTCAAGTGATCCCTACCTTCAGGTGAATTGAAGTTTCAGTTGGGTCTAGTCAAAGGGAAGCCTGCATCAATCTTGTTGGGCAGCTGAGTTGGTTGCCTGTCTGCACCAGGCACATTTTTTCTGGCTTCGAGTAGCACCCACTGTCTCTCCTTAGTGGTGAGGAGGGTCTGAAGGAGCTGCTGACAATCGTCCCATGTAGGTCGGTGCGAGAATACAAGAGACGCTATCAGGGAAGTCAGAGCCTACGGATTCTCAGAGAAGGAAGGATTATGAGTCTTCCAGTTATAAAGATTGGCAGCAGAGAATGGCCAATACTGAAGCGGCCAGTTCCCCTCTTCATTCAGTGGTCCGTAGTCCCTGAGGGGGAGTACGGTGGAGTCTGGGGTACCTGCCCTTCAGCTTCTAGTCCCTGTGGCTGGGCCTCCACCCTAACCCTCCAACAGGGGTCCCACTGGGGCCAAAGGTTGAATAACTGGGGCCCCGGAGAGAGGTTGAGGGCTCGAGGTTGGAGGATAAGGTGGCAGGGTGTCAAGGAGGAGGTCTGTCTGGATGTCAAGGTAGATAATCTTTGGAGGGTCCATCATCTGAATAGGCCCTTGCTTGGTCTGCATCTGCCTCAGCGCGAAGACCTCAATAAACATCTAGGGAGATGGACCTGTGGAAGAAGCAAAAGGCTGGACCTACAGAGGGGGAGAGATCAACAGGGCCTCTCAAACCAAGATATAAGGCACTTGATCTGGGTGCCCGTGGAGTCCTGGGTTAAAAGCTTTAGACCTAACCTGCTTAATTTTGTCTAATGAAAAAGATCCTTTGGGTGGCCATCCAGTCTGGAACATAGGCCGTTTTGTGGTACACAGAGTCTGCCACCTTTTCTTTTTAATCTCAACCAACAGATTATGTGTCTTATTTTTAACTTCAATCCAGTGGCTCAGAGTCAGAGATAAAGGGGTCGTCACTGTCTGTCCCATCATCAGATTATCATGGAGGAGGAGAATAATCGAAGTTACATATGAAATCCAAAGAACACAGAACAAGATGAGACATAAGCGGCCACGGCGAGATTGCCTCAGAAATGAAACTGACTCAGACGGGAGCCTCCGAAGAGATTCCACCAGAATCGGATGAAGGGTGACCCAATTGGCCTCCCCTTCAGACAGACCTTCAGGGCATCCCCCAGGGTTACAAGATATTGGTCTATTCAGACAGAGTATCTAAAATCAGATAGTTACAGAGGCCAGAGCGACTGGCCAATCAGACTGCAACTCACACAGTAATGACAGTATCAAACAGACAGACAAAGTATACCTCCGAATCCTGGAGCCTTGGGGTCTAGGAGCATTCAGGTGATCCCAGGAGAGTCCCCAAATGTTGGACCCAGCAGATCCACTGAGGTCCTGATGCCCAGAGACCCCCCCAGAGACCGAGATTCATTGCAAAAAGCAAGAGGATTTTATTGACCTGACACGCCGGGGTTCTAGTGCCTTCAGGAAGGAGTGAACCCGGAACAACAGTTACAGGAAATTTTTAAGCACAAAGCCCACAAACAGGTGGGAATACAAGGAGGACAATACAGTTGCTTATGTAAACTTCAATTTTGGCCCTGTTAGGGTGGGGCCATTGTCTTTGGTAACAGCTGCAACTTTGTGGTTATCTAGTTTCTGAAACATAGAGTTTGATGGAATGCCCTAGGGATCAAGAGGTCAGATTCTTATGCACCAGGGGAGCTGGGGAGGGGCGGTGGTATTTTTCCACAGCCTCACACTATCAGATGTGTAGTTGCTAAAAACTATTCTCCATTCAGTAGACTTCCAACATGTCTGAATGATGGTGTCCTTTGCCAAGCAGAACCTTTCAGTTTCATAAGGTCCAATTAATTAATTTTTTATCTTAGCATCAAAAGCTATTCCCCACTTTCTTTCTAACAGGTTCAGTGTATCTGCTTTCGTATTGAGATTTTTCATTCATTTGGAGTTGAGATTTGTTCAGGGTAATAAGTATGGGGCTATTTGAATTCCTCACATGCAACAGTCCAGTTTTACAAACATCCTTCATTGAAGTTACTGTCTTTTTCCCAGTGAGTATTTCTGGCTTCTTTATCAAAAATTGGGTGTTTGTATGTGTGTGAACTTATGTCTGGGTCTTCAATTTGATTCCATTGATTTATTTTTCTGTTTTGTGATAATGCATTGCTATTTTCCTTACTATATCTCTGTAGTAAAATTTATGGTCAGGGATTATGAAGCGTCCAGAAGTTTTTTTTATTATTTGGGATTATTTTAGCTATCCTGAGTTTTTTTTTTGTTTGTTTGTTTGTTTGTTTTTTTGTGTTTCTATATGAAGCTGAGAATTGTCCTTTCAGGATTTGTAAAGAATTGTGCTGAAATTTTTATGTAGATTATATAATCTGCAGATTGCTTTTGGTAGGATGGTCATTTTTATCAAATTAATCCTACTTATCCATAAGGATGGGAGATCTTTCCATTTTGTATCATTTCTTCAATTTATTTCTTCAATGTCTTAATACTTTTATCATACAAGTCTTTCAATTGTTTGGTTAGGCTATTGTGATAGATGTTGTTTCCCTGATCTCTTTCTCAGTCCATTTGTCATTTGTATATAAGAAGGCTACCGTCTTTGTTCTTGTGGATATTTTTTTGAGTTAATTTTGTATTCAGCTACTTTGCTAAAAGTATTTATCAGCTGTGTAGTGTAGCAGGTATAGGAGGGTTGGAGTGTCCAGTCTGTGGGTCAGAATCAGCAGGCTGTGTTTCCTTCTCATGTACCGCTGGGTACAGGGCAGGGGTAGAGAGAGACCACAGGGCCATTGACAGTTTGCAGCTTGTCTGTAGCAGGAAACTAGTGCACCAGGCCAGAGAAAGCATGGTGGGTTCAGGGGAGTGCCAGAGTATTTGGAGAAAGCTTTTTCTGAGAGACAGCAGAAGTTCCCTCAGGAGGAATCACAACATCTCTGAAGCATCTACATAGTGAATGCTGACCTTTTATTGCAGCTTATGTCATGGTGGTCTTAACTCTCCCATGATCTCCATTTTATCGCCCCAAAATCCTCTCTACTTTGAGATGGGTGAGGGCTTTTGTGTGTGTGTGTGTGTGTGTGTGTGTGTGTGTGTGTGTGTGTGTGT
>CAJQZJ010000199.1:431147-473695 GCA_907164525.1 Lophiomys imhausi
GTGTGTGTGTGTGTGTGTGTGTGTGTGTGTGTGTGTGTGTGTGTGTGAATGTACTCTATTGGCTGAGATTGAGATGCTGGCAATGCTATATTTACATGGGGAAAGGTCCCAGGCACTGGTTACTAAGCTCATCATTGACCTCATGTGGGGTTGTTTCTATGTGCCACAAGGAAGATAGTTATTTAGGGGCTGTGTCCACATGCTCCTGAGGCAGGCAGAAGCAAGGAGAAAGCTTGTCCCATGCCTTCTATTCTCAAGTTGGAGCCTGAGCCCCAAATTTTGAGAATTTCAGGGTTTTGAACATGCTGTTATCTCACCATCTCCATGCCAAATCCTCTGGATCCATACTCAACAAGCTGCAGGAGTTTTTCAGTGGAATTTTTAGGTTAATTCACATATACTTTCACACCACCTACTAATAAAGATACGTTGGCTTCTATCTTTCTGATTTGTACCCCTTCATCTTCTTCAGTTGTCTTAGTGTCGCGTCCCCCCTTGTCCAGCAAGGAATGACGCAACTCGCAAAAGCTCTTCTTCTGCAGTTTATTCAGGTCCCTTGAAAACAGTCTTCCGAAATAATGGGGCAGACCCAACCCACAGGCTAAATACTAATTAGACAGCCAGTCAAGTAAAACCAAGTGGTGCTATCTTAGAGGTCTACGTATGCAGAAGCAAGCCAGATCAGCGGTCTTTGCCAAATATGAACTTATTATCATACAGAGCGCTCACCGTCGGGCTGGTGGACGGCGGAGACCAGCGCCATCTTTAGGGCGCGGCACTTCGCAGCTCTCTACAGTTCCTCCTTTTTTATTTTTTCTAAAGTTAGTAAAAGTCCCTGGAAAGGCTTCATAATCCCTCTATCTGGGGATCTCACGGTGGGCCTGAGCCTGTAGGAGGGCGGTGCTCAAACTCTTACCCGTCTCTGGGTCAGCCTCCCCACTCGGGACTGCCCTGTCTTAGGTGGCCGAGACTTACCCGTCAACTCCGTCACTGACTTACCAGACCCTAATATCCGTGGAACGAATTCCTCAGTGGGCAGGGACTATGCTTAGTGAAGATTTACTTCACGGCAGCAAGCCATGCCTGAGGGGACTGGCCTGCCTCAATGGCAACAAGGGCTTGTATAATCATGGCTGCGTTACGCTTTTGTGTGGCTCTCATTTTGTAGATGCACCATAGGCAAACCAGAGAGGCTAGCATCATTAGTATCACCAAAGAGCCTACGCCCGCCCACTCCTTAAGATGATCCATAGCCGTCTGTATCCAAGAAGTCAAGCCAGTAGCCAGGCTCAGATCCACCCGAGTGGAGTTGATGTGGATGATTGTGGCTCTCAGCTCTCTCATCAAATTTTCAAATTCAGCCGACCAATCCTGTAAGAGGAACTTTGACAATTGTCTAGACAAATTAGCAGCTTTTGTATAATTTTGATATTGCACAGAAGTAACACACAAACCTTGCAATTTCCACTCACACCCCAACTGTGCTAGTTGCCAAAGAGAATCAATCTGTTCTTGTATTAAATCTATACGTTGATTAACTATCATAAGACTTCCTTTGAGATGAGAATTCATAGAGGCCTGAGTATCCAATGCCTGTGCCACAGTGGCTGAAATGTTATTCAGGGCATTGGCAGTCTGTATAGAACTAGACAAGGCAATAGCTGAGGCAGTAGCTCCCACAGCAGCAACAGTGATAGCAGTAACAATAGCTGCAGTGATGCCAAAATCTCTTTTAAATCTGAATAGCATCATGGTATTAGGAGCCTCTACAGGAAATGGTACATATCGAGGCATTCTAGTCACCACAGCCACAGGAAAGGCTGTGGCATTCCAGCATAGGGCATAAAAACATGTGCTTGGAGTGCATACTAACTTTTCTTCACCTAAGGATGCACTCCCATTACTTACAATCCACAGAAAAGGAGGTCAGAGACATACTGGCGAAGCTGAAAAGTTCTTGTTGTGGTAAGAATGAAATAAAGAATTCCAAGTACCAGAGCCACTACCGCTAGAGAAATCCAATCTGGTAGCAGACCCTAGGGAAAAATTACCTCTTTGATAAATTCCTCCTCCAAGCATAATGACAGGTCCCAAGTCCATGCAACTTCCATTTACCCCACACAAAGCCACAAATCAAAAGGATTGGTGGCAGTCTGCTGAGGATCCCTAGTAGATATATCAATCATTCCTGTACAAGACTTATTCACTATATTACTAATCATGGGGCTAAAGAAAAAATGATCTTGTTGAACCCAAACTGCTCTGCGCTCCTGACATCCAGTCCAGGGAAAAGGTCCTTCCTCTCCTGTGGATCCTTTACAAAAAGGTGCCCAGCGTGGCTGTTTGGGGGGGTTCCGGTCAGAGACTCGTGTGGGCCACCATCCTTCAAGACGAAAACCATTGCCTGAAAACAAACCACCACTCCTACCCCCAAACCTCAGTTGTGGTAAAAAATCTGCTGACTGCTGAGACAATTTAATGCATTTTGTATCATCTGACCTATTGAAGCTCATTAAAAAGCACAAACTACCCTTCAAGCTGACATTTCTATTACCTTCTATAGGGCTTCTCTGATCATCAAAGGGAAGGTAGGGTAAGCCTAGGCTTCTATTACTGCTAAATAAGCGTGGAAACACAGTTGCATCATGTCTGACCGGCATTGGCTTTGGGAATATCGACAGGATCCCCCATCTCGGCTCGGTCATTCCTGACATACTCACTGCTACTAACACCAGGATCCTTAGGAAGGTCTTCATGACGAATCTTCCTCACAAGGCGCTCAGGCACCCACACTGGATCTTGTTGATTCTGAGGAAAAACACAAACAGACCCTCTCGCCCATGTTAGCACAGGGTCAGGCCCCCGCCAAGAGCCTGTCAAAATATCCTTCCACTTCACCATGCTTTTAGGTGAACCATGGGAATCCTGATGTCTGTCCGCTGCTGAGCGGCCTTGAGCATCCAAATTGAAAAACTTTAAAGTAAATAAGGCTAAAGACATTCTTTCCTTGGGGGTACGGCCTTGGCCTATTCCCCCTTTTTGTTTTTGCAAGCATTCTTTCAAGGTGCGATGAGCACGCTCCACAATTCCTTGTCCTTGAGGATTGTATGGTAATCCGTGATTAAGCTGTACCTCCATCTGGTTGCAGAAGGAGACAAAGGACTGAGCTGTATAGGCTGGTCCATTGTCCGTTTTTAGCTGCTGTGGTTTTCCCCATGCAGCCCAGGCTTCTAAGCAATGTCCTATGACATTGCGAGCCTTTTCTCCACTCATAGGTGTAGCATGTATGATACCTGAGCAGGTATCCACAGATACATGAATATATTTTAAGGTTCCAAACTCTGAAATGTGGGTAACGTCCATTTGCCAGATTTTGAGTGGCATCAACCCTCTAGGGTTCACTCCCACACTGGGAGGATGATGATGAATCACACACTGAGGACAGTCCAAAACTACTTGTCTAGCATCTGCTCTAGACAAATGGAATTTCTGCTGTAGAGTTTTTGCATTTACATGAAATAATTGGTGAAACTGTCTGGCTTGATCCAGGAATGAGCTCCAAAAAATGCATTCCATCCTGGTCCATTGATCAACTTTATTATTACCCTCATTTAATGGTCCAGGTAATCCTGTATGTGCTCTGATATGTTGAATATAAAAACACCTTTTTCTCTGCCAGATTAAAACTTGTAACTCTTGTAATAAGGCACATACAGTACGACTATTCTTAATAGGACCTGCTAATTCTAATACTTTCACTGCGTTGACCACATAGACTGAATCTGAAATCAAATTGAATGCAAATTGACATTTTTTAAACACCTCAATTACTATTTTCAACTCTACTATTTGGGGGGAGCCCGGTTGAAATTGACATAACACGGGCTCTTGTCTTTCTATCAAATAGGCTCCACAGCCTGTCTTTGAGCCATCAGTAAACACATTTGGTGATCCTTGAAGTGGTACTGCTGAAGTAACCTTAGGGAATATCACTGGGTGCTCCTTAAAAAATGATAGCAATGGATGTTTAGGATAATGGTTATCAATCACTCCTTCAAAGCTACATTGCAATATTGCCCAGTCATCTACAGTGCCACACAAAATCTTAATTTGATAACTGGAATAAGGCACTATTATACTGGCAGGAGCAACTCCAAAAGACTGCAAGCATTGTTGGATACCATTCAAGGCTAAAGCAGCAAGTGCAGTGGGATAATGTTCTATGGATTTTTTCGGAGAAATCTTTGAATAGGTCCATAATAATGGTCCGTCCTGCCATAACAATCCTGTAGGTTGACCATAGGTGGCAAATATGCACAATGCAATGGGCTGTCCTTCTTGCCATCTCTTTAGGAAGGCACTCTGTAACCTTTCTTCCACTTTACATAAAGCTTTTCTTGCTTCTTCTGTTAATTGCCTAGGAGAATTAAGTGCTGAATCACCTTTCAAAATATCATATAGAGGTCTTATTTCATAATTTGGTAGCTTTAAATAGCCTCTTACCCAATTGATATCTCCTAACAACCTTTGAAAATCATTTAAAGTCTTTAAATTATCTTTTCTTATCTCAATCTTTTGAGGTATTATCTTTTCAGGTCCAACCTTCGCTCCTAAATAATTAACCACATTTTCCTTTTGAACCTTATCAGGAGCAATAAACAACCTTTTCTTTTTTAATAATTGAACAAATTCTTCATAGGCCCGATCTAACATTTGTTCACTCTTAGCTGCTAGTAAGATATCATCCATATAATGAATACATCTCAAATCTGGAAAATTCTTTCTCAAGGGAGCAATGGCTTCCCCCACATATAGTTGGCACATAGTGGGGCTGTTTGCCATGCCCTGGGGTAATACTACCCATTCAAACCTCTGATCAGGTTCCTCATGGTTACAGGATGGAACAGTAAATGCAAATCTCTCACTATCTTTGGCACACAAAGGGATGGAGAAAAAACAATCTCTTATATCTATAACTATAATGGGCCATGAGGCTGGCAAAGATGATAAAAGTGGCAAGCCGCGCTGCACTGGGCCCATGATCTGCATTTGTTGATTTATGGCACGCAGATCATGCAATAATCTCCATTTTCCTGATTTCTTTTTAATGACAAAGATAGGTGTATTCCAGGGAGATACAGATGGTTTTATATGCTTTAAAGACATCTGTTCATCCACCAAATCTTTGGCTGCGTTTAATTTTACAGAGGAAAGTGGCCACTGAGGAACCCATACTGGATCCTCTGTCTTCCAAGTTATGGGAATGCCCTCCTCAGTGGCCCCTAGGAAAAACCCAGGCCCTGTTTCTTTTGTCTTTGCTGCATAGGTATGGGACTCTTTCATCCTTGCAAATATTTTCCTATTCCAAAACCTGGAGCATATCCCATATCTTGCATCATACGTTGGGCCGAATCAGAATAGTCATTACTTAATTTAAATCCCATATCCTTTAAAAGGTCTCTTCCCCAAAGGGAGATAGGGAGCTCAAGTACATATGGCTGCATTTCTCCTGAGTGGTTTTCTTGGTCCTGCCACTTTAATAACCTTGCACTCATATCTGGAGTCTTAGCATAACCCAGGCCTTGAAGTGTTTGAGAAGAGGCTTGTATGGGCCAACATGAAGGCCAGTCTTTCTTTGCTATAATACTCCTATCAGCCCCAGTATCCAAAAGGCCCAGGATCTTTTTACCATCAACTTTTAACTCTAAGACAGGGCGTTGGTCCAAATCCAGGGAGAGAAAAGTCAAATCCGTGCCCGTGGACCCAAAACCATCTTTTCCTCTCTCTCTATCCTTTGCTGCATAGCGGCCATGTAAGCTCGGTAACATAATCAATTGAGCAATTCTATCTCCAGGAGAGATAGCCGTTATACCACGGCAGGAGGCTACCATGATCTTAACCACTCCTGTGTAATCTGGATCTATAACTCCAGGATGGACAATAAGTCCTCTCAAGGCTGATGATAACCTCCCTAATAGCAAACCAACTGTACCAGGTTCAAGGGGTCCTTTAAAATCTGTTTCAATTAACTGGACCCCCATTTGGGGCGTTAATACGAGTCTGGTGGTGGAGCAGAGGTCCAATCCTGCTGAGCCTGCAGTGGCTCTCCGCGGTCTCTCGGATGGCGGAGGGTTGGCCATCTCTCTTGATTCTGTTCTTTGTCCTGATTCTCTATTGCCCCATATATTTGTGGGCCCTGAGGTCGTGGGCCCCGCTGTCCGTTTTTTGGACGAGCGCTACCATAACCTTGAGTTAAAGGCTGGCCATGGATGTCTATCACTGAACGGCATTCATTAACCCAATGGTTTCCTTTTTTACATCTTGGGCACAACGTCAGCCGCCTGGGGCGTTGTGCACTTCCTGTACTTTCTGTACTCCTTCCCCTGGGGCACTGTCTTTTAAAGTGTCCCATCTTGCCACACTTAAAACAAACTCCTGAACTTCCTCCACCTTTTCTGGCCAACTGTATTACTGCAGCAGCAAGACCAGCATTAGTTAACGGCCCTCCAAGCTCTCTACATACCTTCATCCAAGCTTCTAGGCCTTTGTTCTTATAAGGGGTGATAGCAGCTCTACATTCTTTGGTACATTGCTCATAGACCAACTGTTTTATTAGTGGCAAAGCAGCATCTGGGTCACCAAAAATCTTCCCTGCTGCTTCCACCATTCGTGCCACAAAATCTGAAAAAGGCTCCATAGGGCCCTGTAGAATCTTAGTTAAGTTCCCACTCACCTCCCCTTTATTAGGGAGAGATCTCCAAGCCTTGATAGCTATCTTGTTTATTTGTTCATAATTCTGAATAGGATATCCTATCTGCTGGTTGGCAAATCTCCCCTGCCCAAGCAGCATGTCTCTATCCCAGGCTGGATTTCCATCTCTCTGATTAATGGCTGCTTGCTCAGTGGCATACTCAATCAAGAAAGCTTTCCAGTCTAAGTATTGCCCTGGACTTAAGCAGGCGCGGACCAGACCACTCCAATCACTCGGAGTCATACAATGTCTGCTTAATGCTTCCACTTGAGCTATTGTAAAAGAAGCGGTAGTACCATAGGTACGAACCGACTCTGCAAGAGATTTTACTACTTTAAAATCAAGTGGTTCCTCGTACCTGTTCCCTTGTGGGTCTTGGTATACCGGATAGGCAAACTGTAATTCTGTTCTTACTTGTGTCCACATCCCCGGGCAGAAAGATCTCCCTACTTTCAGGGACTGAACTGCTTGCTCTGTCTGAGCGGCTTCTGGATATGGAGGAGGAGTCGAAGGCGCCATGGCAATGGCTTTGTTTACATCAGCTGCCACCAGCGTGGCTGAAGGCTCTGTAGCGATGACTCCGCCCACTCCGACTGCTGCTGACGCTGACGCTGACGTGTCAGGCGCCATGGCAACAGCTCCTCCCACACTGACTGCCGCCGATACGCCCTTCTGTTTTACTTTTTTCTTTTCCTTTTTTCTAATAACAGTCCTCTCCAACTGTTCTATTAGAGCGTGTAGCTCTCCTTCAGAATCTGTGCTCTCTGAGTCCTCTAAATCTCCAAAATCTCTAAAATTTCTAAGATCCGGATAGAGAGGAACTTTCTTTTTGTCTTCCTTTTCACTGTCTGCCTGCTCAAATTTTTCGCCTTTGTTACTTCCCTTTTCACTGTCTGCCTGCTCAGATCTCTCCCCTTGTAGCAGTTCCAAAGCTGATTCTCCCTCTTTGATTGCATTACAACACCTCTGATCTTCTAAACAACTCCTCACCATTTTCCAAATTGGTCTTACTCCATGCTTCAGAGTCCCCTGCTCCCAAGCAAAATCCAAGTCCCTGCCTAATTTGTCCCAGCAGGATACCGTAAGATTCCCGGACACCGCAAACCACGGAGCCACAGAATCGCATTCATTCAGAAATCTCTCTAAGGTAGACTTCTTAATCTTCAAATTCCTAGCTAAAATAGCTCCTGAAGAGCCAGAAAAATTGGATGTGACTGAGACAATCCCATGTTTAAAAATTTTACTTTAGGTTCGCAACTTCCTGCGAAACTTTACCTTTTGTTCGCAACTGCCTGCGAAACTTAACCCTTTGTTCACAACTGCCTGCGAAACTTAACCCTTTGTTCGCAACTGCCTGCGAAACTTAACCCTTTGTTTGCTATTTCTGCAAAACTTAACTGCTTGTTCACTATCTCCGCGAAACTTTATCTTTTGTTCGCTATCTCCGCGAAACTTTACCTTGTGTTCGCTATTTCTGTGAAACTTTATTGTCCTGATTTATCCCAGGAACTTACCAAGCGCTTCCCCTGACTGCAGGAGTTCTGAGTCTTTTCTGGTTCCCCGTACGGGTCACCACTTTGTCGCGTCCCCCCTTGTCCAGCAAGGAATGACGCAACTCGCAAAAGCTCTTCTCCTGCAGTTTATTCAGGTCCCTTGAAAACAGTCTTCCGAAATAATGGGGCAGACTCAACCCACAGGCTAAATACTAATTAAACAGCCAGTCAAGTAAAGTCAAGTGGTGCTATCTTAGAGGTCTACGTATGCGGAAGCAAGCCAGATCAGCGGTCTTTGCCAAATATGAACTTATTATCATACAGAGCGCTCACCGTTGGGCTGGTGGAAGGCGGAGACCAGCGCCATCTTTAGGGCGCGGCACTTCGCAGCTCTCTACATCTTAGTGCTCTACCTAAGACTGCAAGTACTATATTGAATACATACTGAGAGAGTGGACAGCCTTGTTTTATTCCTGATTTTAGTAAAAGTGCTTTAACTTTCCATTTAAGTTAATGTTGGCTATAGATTCATTGTAAACTCACTTTATTATATTGAGTTAGACTTCTTTTTATTGCTAATATCCAGTACTTTTATCATACAGGGGTATTGGATTTTTGTCAAAAGCCTTTCTGTATCTAGTGATATGATTGTATGATTTTATCTATGTGGTAGGTTATATTTATTGATCATATATTGAGCCATCCCTGCATCGTTGGGATGAAGCCTACTCGATCATGGTGGATAATCTTTTTGATGTGTTCTTGAATTCAGTTTACAAGTTTTTGTTGAGATTTTTGGATCTATGTTCATAGGGGAAATTGGTCTGTAATTCTTTTTCTTCTTTGGGCTTTATCTACTTTGAGTATCGGGGTAACTGTGCCATCATGAAATGAATTAGACATTGTCCCTTCTGTTTCTATTTTGTGGAATAATTTGAGAAGAATTGACATTAACTCTTCTTTGAAAATGAGGTAGAATTCTGTGCTGAAACCATCTGGCCCTGGGCCATTTTTGTTGGGGAGACTTGTAATAGTTGCAACATAAGCCAAAGACCTTAAAATAGTCTTCTGAATATAATAGAGGTCCTTAATGAATACACCCCTTAAATAAATGAAGGCACAAAGAACCAGTGAGAGGAACTGAATAAAATGGGCAAGAACTCAAAAGTGGAAATAAAATCCAAACTGAGGGAGATACAGAAATAAAAATGTAGGAACTCAAACAAGAATCTCAAAGGCAAGCTTCACCAATAGAATACAATAGATGGAAAAGATAATCTCAGGCACTGAAGACATAATAGAAGAAATGAATACCTTGGTCAAATAAATGTTAAATCTAAAATATCCTGGCACAAAACATCCAGGAAATCTAGGACAATGTGAAAAAACTATAAGAATAGTAGGAATAAAGAAAGGAGAAGAATCCAAGTCCAAGGCACAGAAAATATTTTTAACAAAATCATAGAAGAAAATTTCCCTGACCTAAAGAAGATTCCTTACCAAGGTACAAAAACCATATATAACACCAAATAGACTGTGCCAGAAAAGAAAGCCTCCTTTGTACATAATAATCAAAACACTAAATGTACAGAACAAAATAAGAATATGAAAAGTTACAAGGGAACAAGAGCAAATAACACATAAAAGTATATTATCTAAGAATATAGCATATATTTAGATATAACACCTGATTTCTCATTCAGAAACTCTAAAACCTCAAGGGCCTGGAGGGATATTTTAAAGACTCTAAACCATAAATGCAGCCATAATTCCATACCAAAAAAAGTTTTCATCCACAATAGATGGAGAATATAAGACATGTCACAATAAAACCAAATTTAAGTAGTATCTGTCTACAGACCCAGTACTACATAAAGTGCTAGAAAAAAAAATCCAACTTAAAGTGGTTAAACAATACCTAAGAAAACACAAGAAATAAATAATCCCAGACCAGCAAATCAAAAAATGGGAAACACACACAGACACACAGAAACACAGGAACACAGACACATAGAAACACAGATATAAACACCACCACCACAATCAACAGCAACAACAAAATAACAGAAATCTACAAAGATTGCTTATTTCTATTTCAGTGTAAAAAAGATGGAAAAATATATTTATTCCAAGAAAATGGACCTAAGAAGCAAGCTGGTGTAGTCATTTTAATAACTTACAAAATAGACTTCTAACCAAAATTAATCAGAAGATGTAGGGAAAAACTTAAAGGAAAACTCTACCATGAAGACATTGCAATTCTCAACATCTATGCACCAACACAGGGGCATCTAAATCTATAAGGGAACCACTTTTCCAGCTAAAATCACATATTGTCTTTCACACAGTGACAGGGATAGACTTTAGTGCCCCACTCTTGCCAATAGACAAGTCCTCCATAGAATAATAGAGAAATACTGGAACCAAATTACTCTTTACAGTATGTTTTCTTTCTTCAGTATCTACTTATAGATCAGGATATCATAGATATATTCTACTTCCAAACCATATTTATGACATTTTGACCCAATTAATATTTAAATGTTTCAGTGTTATCAGTCATGTCTATTTTGCCATTGACTTCCTCAAATTTGATTCTGGTTGCATGTATATATCCTAGAATAATATTGGTACTACTACTACTACTACTACTACTACTAATAATAATAATAATAATATTTCCTGAGATTCAGAATACTGACAGATATCCTCAAAAATCACAATGCCTAAGTTACAATGTTAACTGTAGAGAAGTCTTAATAAATATCTTACCAGTACTACAAAAATATTTCTCTTTCCATGCCATTTTTGTTTCCTGTAGGCATTGTGAATTTGTATGTGTATGCTTCCTTCTTCATACAAATCTCTTCAGAATGATTGGTCATATGTAAGTACTGGAATTTTGTTTAGCAAAATTGCTTAGCCTACACGATTATGGTTGCTTCCCATTTCAGGGGTTTTCCCTCTAGTAAAAATGGTTCAAAGGTTGTTGTGTTTTCATTTGTTTTCAACACTAAACATTGTTTGTAAAAAATATATATAGCTAAATTACGTTGGGTTGGGTGCCATTTGTAGAAATAATTAATTAAATTGTTTAACCAGTATTTAGGTTATTGTTAATTGGTTGGTTCAGCAGCCATTAATTCTTATCCAGACATTATAAATGAGCACACAGACACCATGTGGATTTTAACAAGCTTTGGCCTGAGTTGTGCAGTCCTAGCCCATCTAAGCTAGCTCTTAATTCTATTACCCAAATATGACCCCATATATACATACATCCCCTTGGACTGCCATTTTCCGTGCCATGCTGATGTTCCTGGCCATGTGGAATGAGATTCTTTTTCCTAACCCATAGCGTGTGTCTTTCTTCCTGCTGCTGGTGGCTGGAATGCTTTTTCTTCCTGCTGCTGGCTGGAATGCACTAATCCTCTGTCTAAAGTGCAGGCTTCCTGCTCTAATCACAGGAAGTCCCACCTTTCTCTGTCTTTGCCCAATCTCAGGCCTAGCATTTTATTTAACCAATCAGAGTCAATGTAAGTAACAGACAGCAAGCAGGACCAATTAATTAACATTTAGAATGCTTAACACTACCCCAACAATTATTTGTCTTTATTTTAATGTATTTTTCTCTCTATCTGGAACACTTTGGCTGCATTTCATTATAGATTGACTATTAGGTAGTATCAGTGTAATTCCTCAGTACTTCACCTAGGACTTTTCAGTTCTGCTTTTATCATCAGTTGAACCCTCAGGGCATGCTATGAAATATTCCTTTGTTATTAAGTGCTGTGTTCTCTTTTTTCATGTTGCCAAATCTTTGAATGTCCTGTTTCTAAAGCATCATTTGTCTTCATGTGTGCTTATGGTGTGTGTGTGTATGTGTGTATGTGTGTGTGTGTGTGTGTGTGTGTGTGTGTGTGTCTGTGTCCATATATTTAACAGACTATTTGTCTTCAAATGATGAGTACTCTTGCTAAGCATCATTTACAAAGAGAGTAGGTAAGTTTTCTTGACTCAATATTGAAATATTCTCAAGAATTCAGGTTGGAAGGCAATTTGAAGTAAATTACCACTATCATTCTGGTGACCTAGCAATTCAGCTAAGAGGTAAGGAATCATGGGCATGAACCTTGAAAGAAATTCTTCTTCGTGTTCAGTGTTTAATTTAGCAGCAGTACCAGTGAGTCATTTTTTCCCACATCTGAGATGTGCCCCTAATGGGAAGCAAAAGCTTTTCAGTCCATACAGGTTGACCATTTCCTCCCTTTCCCAAGTACTCCTGACTGAGTTCTAAAAGAAAATTCTTTGGTATATATAGCTGTATATAGTTAGTTTATTATTCCCTTACTCAACTGTCTCTTGTGCCTTTGGTGCATTGTTGAAACTTTGTGGTAAATTGCAACAAGTTCTCGAGGTTGTTGGAAAAAATGGTATGATTTCATACATAGACTCCTGACAGAAATACTGTGTTCATTCAAATAAGGATTAAACAGGTGGGTGCCTGGCCTTCTATCCCTGGCAACAAAGAAGCGCCCAAACACTCTTGGTAAGGTATGACTCACAGGCCAAAACTGTCAAGCCCATGATCTAGCAGCACCACAATCCCCAGCAATGCCAGTGGCAAACAGTGTGAAGCCTGGGTCTTGCTCCCAGCCAGCAACCAGAAATAATATATAACATTCTTCCCCATCAATATAGGGTCAGGGGAACCATGAGGAAGCACTCCAACTCTGCCTCCCAGGAAGGTTTCTGTGTAGGTCTTCTGTGGTACAGAATGTTTATCTCTACCTGACAGCAAGAATAGTCAACAGACTAAGTGGAGAAAATTTACAGCCGGGTGTAGCAATCAAATTAGCAACCATGAGGCTGTTCTGAACCCACACTGCCAGGGTCATAGTAAAGAAAATAATATGAAATAGGGGATTTAGGTCATAGCTAGTGCTTCTGGACATAAACCCAAACATCCAAAACTCAGTTGGAAATCACTAAGAAGGTAGAATTCAGATTTATTTTTAAAATAATCAGTAAGATGGAAAAGATGGTATGCTTGAAAACAATTATGATAGATATTCTACTGAGAAATTAAAATGTTTCAAAACATTCTACAAAATAGAATAGAAAATACTAGCAAAGAGCTAGTAGCAGCAAAGAAATTATATAAAATAAACAACATGGAAATTTCTGAACCCACAACAGTATATTTGCTTCTTTTCTGTCGCTGTGATAAAACACCATGACCAAAAGTAAATTATAGAAGAGCTATTCTGACTTACAGTTTCAGAAGGAAAGTCCACAATGGCAGGAAGCATGGCCACAGGTAGCAGTCATGGCAGCTATAGCATGAAGTTGAGTGCTAACATATCAATCACAAGCACAAAGCAGAGAGCAAACTGGAAGTAGAGAGAGGCTTTTAATTTAAATCTCCCCCAACAACACTTCCTTCAGCAAGACTGCACCATCAAAAATTCCTCAAACAGCATCACCAACTGGGGATGAAGTGTTCAAAGCCCAAGAGTACTTGGAAGCTTCCCAAATCAAATAAAACAAGCTTCTGTGTTCAAGAATCCTAGGAAAACTCAAACATAATAAACCAAGAAGTCCAAACTAACATGTATCATAGAAAACTTCTGAAGACTAAAACTAAGACATTCCTGAGAGGAAAAAAAAAAAAAAAAAACATCATACCAACTTACACTACAAAACAATTCAAATGTCTCCAAGAGACCAAAGCAACCAGAAGAAATGGCATCACAGGTAACAAACAGCCTTCATGAATGTGGGGGAAATCCCAATATCAAATGAAGAGAACATAAGACCAAAAGACCTACTATAAAAAGAAGGGCTTAAAAATCCTCTAACAGTTAATGATATACAAAAATCTTGGAACATAGATTGGGGAACATATCTAGCAGGAGAAAAAATATATCAATACATGCAACTATACCAAATGTCCCAATATTAGAAAGAAAGCAGTGTCCATAACAAAAAATTCTCAAAAGATTATAAAAGAAAGAAGAGAAAGGAAGAGAAGTTAGAGATAGTAGAGGTAAAATAAAATCTAAGACCAACATTCCACAGGAACTTCAATAACAATGTCCTAAAAAATATTAATAAAATTCAGTAATATGTCAAAAGAATCACATGCCATTACAAAATAAGGGGAGTCTTTATTTTTTCAAACTCTTTCAGTTTTGTACATGCAGATAGACCACTCATAAAAATAAATAAATAAATCTTTAAAAAATAAAAGATAATCCAATCTATCATTTTAACAGGGCAAAAATTCATGATTAAACTAACTGATGCATAGGAGTGATTTGACAGACTCAAAACATTGATTTCAACAAGTCAAAAAACAGAAATAGAGTGCCTTTTTCATAAGAGTCTCAACAGGATACACACAACAGCCATTAGATGTAACAGTGGAAGACTAAATGTTTCTTTACGATCAGGAAGATGCCAAGTATTTATTCTTACCTGTTTGTTTGTTTTTTCAAAATTACACTGTGAATTCTAAATAGAAAATTAACAAGAAAAAAACTGAGAAAAATAATACATAAAGCTATTCTTATTTGCAGATATCATAGCTGTCAGCATAGAAAAGTCCAAGAGGTCTACAAAGAACCAGAACAAGTGAAATCAAATGGTCACATGTAAAATATAAAAAACCTTAATAAATCCATATAACTAGGTACAAATAATTATTATTATTACTACTGTTTATGTATCCTGGGAGGATCATTCCATAGAGCAGGTGTAGAGGTCAAAGGACAACATCTTGAGAAAATGCTCTCCTTCTAATGTTACATGGACTCCAGGAATCAAATACCAAGCAAGTGCATTACTTAGTATATAATTACTTACTGTAGTAATTATTTTTCTAATGTTATGCTAAAACACCATGACCAAGACAACTTAAGAAAGAAAGATATTATTTGAGATTAAGTTTCCAGAAGATTAGGGTCTATAATGTTGGAGACAACATGGCCACAAGCAGCAGACATAGCATCTGAAATGGAAGTCAAGGACCAAAAGCTCACAATTCAAACTGAATCATGAGACAGAAAGAGTAAGCTAGCAGTGGTATGAGTATTTAAATTCTCAATGCCTACACACAATGACATCTTCCTCCAGTTAAGACTACCATCTGTAAATTGTTCAAACAGCACCACCAACTAGGGACCAAGTATTCAAATACCCTAAATTATAGGGAACATTTCATTCAAACTATAACACTGGCCATATTACTAGCCTTTTCCCTGTTTTTAACTTGAACTGATTTTTGTTTTAAGGAGGCAGAAGCAATTCAACAGAAGAAAATCTATTAAAAAAAGTATTGAGAACAAAAATACACCTCTGCCTCTTAAAAAAAAAATTGCATTGAGCAAAGGCAAATGGAGTAAAAACAACAGTGCACTATTACTACATTTCCATGAAAAGGGAGGAAACAAGAAAATGTGTCATACTGAATGCTGTAGAGGAAGTGGAAAATTCAAGAAACACAGCTGAGAATATATGGAATCAAATGTCTCTTTGTTTTGTTAAAAAACACAGACAAACTACCAATGATATAGTGTTTATTATCCCACAAATTTACTCCAGAAAATGAAGATTTGTGTTCACTCTAGAACCTCCATTTGAATGTTTACATTAAATTTACTGTTAATGGAAACTCAAAGACTCCAGCTGTTTTTCAACTGTCAATGTTTATCCACATCTTAGAAGACCTCTCAGCAGCAGGAAGTGAACTGCTAATGCATGCCACCCTATAAATCCGCAGAGCATTGTGTTCAGTGAAAAAGGCCAACATTTGAATAGTTTTCTTAAAATGGAAAAACTACAGAAATTAACAACAAAGTAACAGTGGTCCCGCTGAGAAAGTGAAAGGGAAGTAGGAGTGGCCACAAAACACCACCGTAAGGGATCAAAGGAGATGAAACTATGGGAGGTCTGCATTAATGGCAATATGCTGGGAGTGGTATTACCTTTGCATTGTGAATGTGACTAGTGGGGAAAACAAGTGTTATAAAGACTCTTCATTATTTCTTAGAACTGCATAGAAATTTATACTTATCTCAAAATATGTTTTACACACAACTTACCCATGCTCCTAAATATATTGTATTATTTTAAAGTACATTTTGTGCTTTAAATTTTAAGATGAGCACAGGTGGGCAAGATGGCACTTTATACCAAGCCTGACAACCTAAACTCAATCCTCAGGACCCACATGATGAAAGGAGAGAACCAACTCCTACAAGTGGTACTCTGACCCTCATACCAATACATAGGCAAAAATAGACTCATGAAACAAATCAAAATGTAACATTATTTTAAAAGAAAACTGAAAATGATAGAAATTGATATTAAGTAGTATTATATCATGAACTTTTAATAAAACTCTGACAAGCTTTAACCATCATTTCCAGGTGACTGTCTTAGGATGTGCTGTGGTATGGGCAATTACAGGCTCCTAGAAATGTGTGTATTTCTTTTAATCTGTGAAATTATTTTAAATCTCTCATCTCTCTGCCCAGAATGTGTCTTCTAGGCATCACTTGAAATACTTGACTGTCATGGTAGCAAATAAATATAAAACGTTCCTGGTCAGTCAATCATGTGCTGAAAATATGTGGTGGGTGTGTATGTGTGTGTGTGTGTGTGTGTGTGTGTGTGTGTGTGTGTGTGTGTGTATGTGTGTGTGCATACACGTGTGTGTGCGTATGCACATGTGTGTACATGTCATCATGTACACCTTAACATTAGAAATTTTCATCTCTTTTAAGACATGCTTCACAACTCTAAAGAATTTCTAGTGGATTGATAAAGCAATGTTCTCACATTTGCAGGAAGAGAAAGAGTTACAATACATTACTCCAACATATCACTTTCCTCACTTACAGGAAGTAATAACAATAGAGAGAAGATCACTCTTTCAATTTTAAATTTTACTTTGTCAAAAAAAGGCTTAGGATTTAATTCTGATAAACAATGTAGAAAAATCAAAAGTGTTTTAACTGTATGGCAAGAAACATAAGACTGTCACCAGAGCTAAAAATCTTACATCCAAATTAAGAATTTAAAATACATATGAATAAAAAACAATTAGACTAAGGCTTTGGTTCTATTTCCAGGAAAGGTAAAGAATAAACCAATTAGTCCCTTGCCTGCTTGGGACTCTATGGAAAAAGAATGAGTCTACAAGAAACATTTTGGACACTAACTTTTACCAAATCCATAAACAAAAAAATAAATCAGACATAAGGACAAAACATGACAACAGATATATTAACATTGCCTTGAATCTTAAATTTTGAAATATTAATGTAATAAAAATATCAATAATAATATACTGTAATGTAAATTCTGTGAAATATATATATGCTCATCCTCCTGCTTAGAAATCTTACTACTCAATTTTAGTGGAATTTCACAATGAACACTTACATTAAAGATACAATTTTGGTAGAAATTATTGAAGTAGAAGGCCAGGTATACTTTTTAGACTAAAATACCTGATGAACTGTTAGCATGGTCACAGACTTGTGTCTAACACACTCTTCTCCCAGATACAAATGTGCATTTTCTTCCCCCTACCTTTGTAAGCAGTAATGGAGAAAGCAGCATAGCCCATTTCTATCACATTCTTTATTTTGTCACTTTACCTTTCTAAACAAACATACATAGCTTTTCTTTCTAAATTGCCCATTTCATATCATAATACTTTGTTGTCCTTTGGCAGAATTCTGTGAATAAAGGTTAATGAAGGTATTTATAGACATCCAGGTTAAAATGGAACAAGCCCAACACTTCTGCTCAGCTTCTCATTAAAAAATACATGAAAATATTTTTTAAAGCACAAACTGGCAACTACATGAGCTAAATACTCAGCATAACAGAAGATGGCATGTCAAAGTCCAGATGGAATCAGCATCAATTGCCAAACTGACTGAGATGGATTTATCAACACATTCTAGACTACTGACCACTGTGTACTCTAATCTTTCAATTAAGACAGAGAAGTTATATTTAAAGAATTCCACACAACCATCTTGAAACAATTCCAGTTTATTCAACAAACTGGAAACTGTCTCGCTGGACTAGAAAATCCTTAGTTGAATGGGAAATCCAACGTAAACTCAGAAATTTGAACTAAAATAATGATAGTTAATCAATGTAGATTCTACCAATTTGGAATTTTTGGACTGTACAAGAAAAGAGGAAAATTCTAACATAATTGTATATTAAGGTAATTTAGCTTACTCCACTTTGTTCATGTGTCCAATGACAAATACAACTCTCCTGTTTCATATAAATAAACAAGGTCAGGTTCAATTTACCAATGGCCATGAGCTCTGCCCCTGCCTGCACCGGTTCTCTAAACCTGATTCACAGAGGCAAGTAAGTACCTAGGGCACAGTTCCCCGAACACTGGACACCAAAGCAAAAATGGAGAGTAGTTATCTGGGTTCAGCTACTACATTGCATCTATGCATTCTGGGTGACACACACTAACACTTCCAAGGCTATTATATGGAGAGAAGCTAGACTGTTTTGCTTTCTATTTTCTCTAAGATCACTATATACCTATGAACACTTACTAGAGCCAAACCACCTATATTCTTGATTTTATATAGACTGCCATTGTTCCTTCTGTAATGGACAAAAAAAAAAAAGAGTGTATGATATCAGCAATGCCAAGCATATCAGTCCTGATGTCTTTCACATGGCCAAAAATGCCAATTTCAGTTTGAAATGGAAATCACTTTAGAAATGGAATATGGCACTCTAAAGCTTAGCTGGAAACTTCATTCATTGAATATGATGTTTAGAGTATTGGTGAACTATTCAATAACTGAACCTTGGTGCCAGACTGGAGGAAAACAATATGTGCATCTATAAAGTTTTGGGTTTAGTATATGTTTACATTGCTAAGATTTTTATCTGTTAATTCAACTACCTCATCAATTTAAAATATGTGTGCACTGGGAAACAAATAATACATGAAGAAACTCCCTTCACACAGTAAGAGATATCTTGCCTGTTATAGGAGTCCCCACACAATGAGAACTCCCAAGTATTGCTGTCTACACTATACCTGACTGAGTGGCCTTCAAAGAGAGTGAATCTATCTTCCACAGTATGTATTGTACCTAAGCTCATGAATTCATGTAATTCCAAAGAAGTTACAGGGCCATCAACTTATATTGGTCTCCTAGAACAAAAGCCAATATTACATATGAAACTGACACCCAAAGTACATCTTCAGGAGAAAGTCAATTAATAAGACTTAATTACACAAAAGCAACATGTGATCTTTATGAGGAACAAATGTCAACATAAGAACACAAGAAATGTGTGTGTGTTACTATGATGTTCCCAAGAGATCATAATAATATAGCCACAGATTCCATAAAATTCAAAATGGATGAAATACCCAATAAAAAGTTAAAAGGAAAAGACCTAGGCATGGTGGCATATATCTATAATAACTGTACTGGGCGAAGCTGAGGCAGGGGAATCATAATCTCCAGGTGACTCAGGGTGAGAAAGAAGTTACAGAAAAATAGAAAAAGGAAGAAAGAGGGAGAGGAAAGAGAGAAAGAAGAAGAAAAGTCAGACAGAAGAAAAATAGAAAGTGAAAATATCAAGAAACCATTTGAAATCTTTGGAACAGCATTACAAAGACAAACATTTGCAATTTTTGAATGCCAGAAAGTGAAGAGATAAAAGTTAAAAGTATAAAATATTGGGGAAGACATTGACCACACATTAAGATAAGAAATTTAAGGAATCGTAGTAAACATAACCAGAAAAAAAAATCTCTACCTACTACAATGTCCAATGGAAAATACAAAGAGAATCTTTAAGTATCTAAGGCAAATACACAACTCCATATTAATGGAATTATTATAAGACTAATAGCAGATTTCTCTGCAGAGATACAATAAACCAAAGGGAAATATAAAAATGTACTTCAAATCCTGAAACTAAATAAGCACCAACAAAGATTACTGTAGCCATCAAGGCTATCCTTCAGAAACAAACAAACAAAAAGATGTTCTAAAGTAAGTAAAGACTGAGAAAATTCACAACGACCAAATCAGTCATACGTAACATAATTTAAAGATCCTATATGAAAGTGGATGAAGAAAAGCCCATGGGGACTCAATCCCATAGAAAGAACACCCAGAAACTTAGGGATGCTGAGAGCATGAAAAATAGTCTGCAGGGAAGAGCACACCAGTTGGTTAGCGGATACCAAATCATCAGCCATGAACACATGCATATGAGTAACATTATACAGACTGAGCATGTTATATTTAGGAATATACTTGTGTATACATATATGCATGCAATAACAATGAAAAAGGAGGCCATGAATTTGAAAAAGAGCAAGAAAGAACATATGGGAAGGTTTGGGGGAGAGGGAAAGGGAGAAATGTTATAATTATATTAAACTCAAAATATAAAAAGGAAAAAGAAATAAAAGAGAAACTAACCATCACCATGAAAATATAAACCCTACTAGAAGAGTAGGTACACAAAAGAAAACCAGAAAAGAATGAAACATTATCATTGTAGCAAACCATCAAACCACAGTCAGTTAACAGGGAAAAGGAATATTCACAGAACTAGAAGACAAAAATATATTGATGTAAAAAGTGTCAATAATATCCTTGACTATAAACAGAGTAACTTCTCTTATTAAAAATAAAGACTAGCTGAATAGATTAGAAAAAAAAGACCCAACCATATACTCCCTATAAAAAAACTAATTTCATAACTAAAGCCTTCCTAGACTAAAGAGAAAACATAGTACACGCCATTCTAAGCCATGGTTAGAGGTACAGGCCTATAAGTCCATATGTGCAAGATGCTGAGGCAGAAAGATCGCAAGTTCAAGGCTAGTCTAGTCTAAAGAGTGAGTTCAAACTCAACATGAATAATTTACTAAGACCCTATCTTAATAGAAAAAAAAGGCTGAGAATATAGCTTGATAGTAGAGTCTACCTACTATGTACAAAGCTCTAAGATCTCCAATATTGCCTCAACGAAAAGAAAAAAAGCCATATCTAATATACAGAAATATAGTCTGATAGTATATTTGTGTCAACGTGACAGGATCTAGGATTTTTGGTAAGAAAATCTCTTGGAATAACTATGAAGAATTTTCTATATTTGGTTAATTGAGATGGAAGACCTACTTAACTTCCAGACCTAATAACAAGAACATAGCAAGCTGAATGACAGCATTCATCTCTCTCTCTCTCTCTCTCTCTCTCTCTCTCTCTCTCTCTCTCTCCTATCTGTGGATACAATGTGATGAGCTTCTTGTTTTCATCTGCCATATTAGACTATATACTCCAACTCTGACACAAATTAAACACTTCCTTCCATAAGCTGCTTTAGTCAAGTACTTTGTTACAGCAACAAGACAAATAATTAATATAAGTAGTGATACTTATGTACCACAAAATAAACTATGCTTTTAAAAAACTGTAAGAAAAGACAAAGATCATGGTATGATGACCAAATAATCAATTTAGAAGATATTATAACCCCTCCATTCTCCCAGACCCAATCCTCAGGATCATCCCTAGCACTACAACAGAATACCAGCTACAACCTCTTTTCCACCCATCTATGCCTCCTGTAGATCCCACCATACCCTGACATTCTCTTCTCCCACCCTCTAATACCAGCAAGTACTCCCTCATGAACATACCAGTCAAGAAAGCCAATAAAACAAGCAATTCACAGCCAATATACTCTGAAAATCCAGACAGAAAACAAACCAAGGAACCAAACACCACCTAACAAAGACAAACCTAGAATTCAGCACCTAGATCTATAATCATCCCAAAACCAGATCCTAGACACTATCATAAGAACACATCAAATAACATCCAGGGCAATATGTCTCTGTCACAGCCCAGCTAACCTACTACAGCAGCCTTGAATGTTCCAACATAGCTTAAGCACAAGAAAATGTCCTTAAACTACCTATGTGAAGATAATAGAGGTCTTTAAAGAGGAAATGAATAAATTTATTAAATAAATTCAGAAGAACAAAAACAATTGGAGGAAATTACTAAATCCCTCAAAAAAAGCCAAGAATAAAATAAACAGTTGAATGAAAGAGTTCAAAATTTGAACATAGAAAAAGAAGCAATATCCATTCGTCAGTTGAGGGACATCTGGGTTGTTTCCAGTTTCTAGCTATTACAAATAAGGCTGCTATGAACATAGATGATGAAATGTCCTTGGGATTTGGTGAGGAATCATTTGGGTGGATACCCAGAAGTGGTACGGCTGGGTCTGGAGGTAGGGCTAGTCCAACTTTTCGAATATATCACCAGACTTATTTCCATAGTGGTTGTACAAGTTTGCACTCCCAACAGCAATGGAGGAGTCTTGCCCTAAGAGAACATAGGTACCTGGCCACACTACTATATCCAGCAAAGCTCTCTATCAACATAGGTGGAGAAAACAAGATATTCCATGACAAAATCAAATTTAAGCAGTATCTACCCACAAAACTAGCCCTAAAGAAGAGCCTAGAAGGAAGATTTCAAACCAGTGAAGATAATTACACCCAAGAAAACAGAGGAAACAAAAAACTCCACTGCAGCTAAAACAAAAGAAATACACTACCACCACCTACACCAAAATATCAGAAAATAACAACCTTTGGTCATTAATATCCATCAACAACAATGAACTCAACACCCCTGAAAAAAGACAGAGGCTCACAGAATGGATCTATAAACAAAACCCAACATTTTGCTGCATACAAGAAACACATCTCACTAAAAAAGATAGATGCTACCTCAGTGTAAAGGGCTGGAAAAAGGTTTTCCAAGCAAATGGGCTCAGGAAGAAAGCTGGACTAGCCATGATAATGTCAAATAAAATGGACTTTCAACTGAAGTTAATCAAAAAAGATAGGGAAGGGCACTACATTCTCATTAAAGGAAAAATTCATCAGGATGACATCTCAATACTGAATATCTATGCCCCAAATATAAGGGCACACACATTTGTAAAAGAAACTCTTGTAAAGCTTAAAACTCACATTGATCCCCACACATTAGTAGTGGGAGACTTCAACACACCACTCACAGCAATGTACAGGTCATTGAGACAGAAACCAAATAGAGAAATAATGAACCTAACAGAAGTCATGAAACAAATGGACCGAAAAGATATCTACAGAATGTGTCAACCACAAACAAAAGGATACACCTTCTTTTCAGCAACACATGGAACCTCCTCTGAAATTAACCATATAGTGGGACATAAAGTAAGCCTCAACAGATATAAGAAAACTGAAATAACCCCTTGCATCTTATCAGACCACCATGGAATAAAGCTGGACTTTGACAACAACAGAAATAATAGAAAGCTTACACATTCATGAAAACTGAACAACTCTCTATTGAATGACCGGGGTCAAGGAAGAAATAAAGTAGGAAATCCAAGTCTTCTTAAAATCCAACAACAATGAAGACACAACATACCCAAACCTATGGGACACAATGAAAACAGTACTACAAGGAAAGTTCATAGCACTAAGTGGCTTCAAAAAGAAAATTGTGACAGCTCATATTAGCAAATTAACAGCAGAACTGGAAGAACTGGAAAAAAAAAAAGAAGCAAAAACTCCCAGGAGGAACAGAAGGGAGGAAATCATCAAACTTAGGGCTGAAATCAACAACTTAGAAACAAAAATAACAATACAAAAAATCAATGAAAGCAAGAGTTGGTTCTTTGAGAAAATCAACAAAATAGAAAAACCCTTAGTGAAATTAAATAAAAGGAAGAGGGAAAAAAATCCAAAGCAACAAAATCAAAAACAAAAAGGGAGAAATAACATCAGACATTGAGGGAATCCAGATAATCTTTAAGTCTTACTTTAAAAATATGTACGCCACCAAATTTGAAAACCTAAGCAAAATGGACAATTTTCTTGATAGATTTCACCTACCAAAGTTAAATCAAGATCAGGTTAACAGATTAAACAGCCCCATAACCCCTAAAGAAATAGAAATAGTCATTAAAATTTTCCCAACCAAAAAAAAAGGCCTAGGGCCAGATGGTTTCAGCACAGAATTCTACCAGACGTTCAAAGAAGAGCTAATGCCAATACTTTTCAAACTCTTCCACAAAATAGAAATAGAAGGAACACTTCCAAACTCATTCTATGACACAGTCACCCTGATTCCTAAACCACACAAAGACCCAACAAAAAAAGAGAACTTGAGGCCAATTTCCCTCATGAATATAGACACAAAAATACTTAATAGAATATTGGCAAACTGAATCCAAGAACACATCGAAACTATAGTACACTATTATCAAGTAGGCTTCATACCAGGAATTCAGGGATGATTCAACATATGAAAATCCATCAATGTAATTCACCACATGAATAAGCTGAAAGAAAAAAAAAACACATGATCATCTTGTTAGATGCAGAAAAAGCATTTGACAGAATCCAACACCCCTTCATGCTAAAAGTCCTGGAGAGAATGGGCATACAAGGACCATACCTAGAAATAATAAAGGTGATATACAGCAAGCCAGTAACCAGCCTCAAATTAAATGAAGAGAAATTTAAAGCATTTTCTCTAAACTCAGAGACAAGGCAAGGATGCCCACTTTTGCCATATCTCTTCAACATAGTGCTTGAAGTTCTTGCTAGAGCATTAAGACAACTAAAGGAGATCAAGGGGATACAAATTGGAAAAGAAGAAGTCAAGTTGTCCCCATTTGTAAAAAATATGATAGTATACATAAGCGACCCCAAAAATTCTACCAGAGAACTCTTACAGCTGATAAACACCTTCAGCAATGTTGCTAGACACAAAATTAACTCAAAAAAAAAATCAGAAACCCTTCTGTATACAAAAAAAATAAATGAGCTGAGAAAGAATTTAGGGAAACAACACCCTTCACAATAGCCACAAACAATATAGAATACCTGGGGGTAACTCTAACCAAGCAAGTGAAAGACATCTATGACAAGAACTTCAAGTCCTTGAAGAAAGAATTTGAAGAGGACATCAGAAGATGGAAAGATGTCCCATGCTCATGGATAGGTAGGATCAACATCATAAAAATGGCCATCCTGTCAAAAGCAATATACAGATTCAAAGCAATTCCTAGCAAAGTACCACCACAATTCTTTATGGATTTAGAAAAAGCAATTCTCAACTTCATATGGAATAACAAAAAAACCCAGAACAGCTGAATCAATCCTGTACAATTAAAAAAAATCTGGAGGCAACACCCTCCCAGAGTTCAAGCTGTACTACAGAGCAATAATAATAAAAACAGCATGGTACTGGCATAGAAACAGAGAAGTGGATCAATGGAATCGAGTTGAAGACCCAGAAATGAACCCACACACCTATGGTCACCTAATTTTTGACAAAGAAGCCAAAACTGTACAATGGAAAAAGGACAGCATCTTCAACAAATGATGCTGGTCTAATTGGATGTCAACATGTAAAAGAATGAAATAGACCCATACTTATCACCTTGAACAAAACTTAAGTCCAATTGGATCAAATACCTTAACATAAAGCCTGACACACTAAATCTATTAGAAGAGAAAGTGGAGAAAACCCTCGAACTCATTGGCACAGGTGACAACTTCTTGAACAGAACACCAACAGCTCAGGCTCTAAGACCAACAATCAATAAATGGGACCTCATGAAACTGAAAAGCTTCCGTAAGGCAAAAGACACTGATATTCGAATAAAACAGCAGCCTACAGATTGGGAAAAAGTCTTCACCAACCCCACATCTGACAGAGGGCGAATATCCAAAATTTACAAAGAACTCAAGAAATTAACTGCAAAGAAACCAAATAATCCAATTAAAAAATGGGGAACAGTGCTAAGCAGAGAATTCACAAAGGAGGAATCCCTAATGGCTGAGAAACACTTGAAGAAATGCTCAGCATCCTTAATCATCAGAGAAATGCAACACAAGACAACTCTGAGATTCCATCTCACACCTGTCAGAATGGCTAAGATCAAAAACTTAAATGACAGCACATGCTGGCCAGGTTGTAGAGAAAGGGGAAGACTCCTCCATTGCTGGTGGGAGTGCAAATTTGTACAACCACTGTGGAAATCAGTCTGGCAATATCTTAGAAAACTTGGAATAGCCCTACCTCAAGACCCAGCCATACCACTTCTGGGTATACATCCAAATGATTCCTCACCAAACCACAAGGAAGTTTCCTCATCTATGTTCATAGCTGCCTTATTTGTAATAACTAGGAACTGGAAACCACCCAGATGTCCCTCAACTAAGGAATGTATAAAAAACAACAACAACAAAAACAAAAACAAAAAAAAAACTGTGATACATTTACACAATGGAATACTACTCAGCCATCAGAAAGAACGAAATGATGCAATTTACAGACAGATGGATGGAACTAGAGAAGCTCATCCTGAGTGAGCTAACCCAGACTCAGAAGGATGCACATACTGTCTATTCACTTATAATCAGACTTTAGCCATATAATACAGGATAACTATACTACAGCCAATGCACCAAAGGGAACAGGAACACAGACTTTGTTACCTGTCAATAAGACACTTTACCCTAGTAGTGCTGCCTTTTAGGCCCCCAGTGTATGAGGAGGCTCTTAGCCCTTATATGACTGCTGAACTAGGACAGGGGACTGATAAGAATACTCCACATCAGAGTAGTGGGATGGAAGGTATAGGGGGTAGAGAGTAGGAGGACAGGACCGGGAGGGGAGGAAAGAGGGCACTGTGATGGAGATGTAACCTGAAGTAATAAACAAACATAAAAAATTAAAAATTAAAAAAAGAGACACTGAAAAAGTTCAAAGAATCCTTAGGGGTTACTTCAATAACCTCTACTCCACACAATTGGAAAAAAAATCTAAGACCAAAGACCTCAACATAAAACCATATACACTATATCTATTGGAAGAAAATACAGGAATCACCCTTAATGCTTAGGCACAGGAGACAACTTCCTGAAAATAATAACAACAGCTCAGGCACCAAGATAAATAATTAATAAAGGGGATCTGATGAAACAAAAGATTTTGTAAGGCAAAGGACACTATCAATAGTACAGAATGGCAAACTACAGAATGGGAAAAGATCTTCAATAACCCTACATCTGACAGAAGACTAATACCCAAAATATATAAATAACTCAAAAAATTAAACACTAACAAACCAAATAGCCCAGCTAAAAAATGGGGTGCAGAGCTAAACCTAGAATTCTCAACAGAGGAATCTCTAGTGGTTGAGAAGCTGCTAAATAAATGTTCAACATTCTTAGCCATCAGGGAAATATAAATCAAAAAGGACCCTGAGATTCCATCTTAAACCTGTCTGAATAACTAATATCAAAAACTCAAGTGATAGCACACTCTGTGGAGGATATGGAGCAAAGGAAACACTTCTCTACTGCTAGTAGGAGTGAAAGCTTGTATAACCATTTTGGAAATCAATCTGGTGTTTTCTCAAAAAACTGGGAATTGTTCTACCTCAAGATCCAGCTATACCATTCCTAAGTATATACCCAAAAGATGCCATACCATACCACAAGGACACTTGCTCAACTATGTTCATAGAAGCTTTAAGAGTAATACATACACACTGGAAACAACCCAGATGTCTCTCAATTGAAGAATGAATAAAGAAACTGGTACATTTACACAATGGAATACTACTCAGCTATTAAAAACAAGAACATCCTGAAATTTGCAAGCGAATGGATGGAACTAGAAAGATCATCCTGAGTGAGGTAACTCAGACCCAGAAAAACCAACATGATATATACTTACTTGTATGTGGATATTATCCATAAAGTACTGGATAACCACACTACAATCCATAGTCCCAAAGAAGCTAAGTAGCAAGGAGGGGCCTAGGGAGCATGCTTGAATCTTATACAGAAAGAGAAATAAAACAGTCATTTATAGTAGATGAAGGGAGGGAACTGGTTGAAAGATGAGTTGGGGAGGGGACCAGGGTAGCGATCATGTGTGGGAAGAGAGAAGAGCTTGGAGAAGGAACAGAAGTTGGAGGGGTGAGGGGGCTCCTGGGAGATTTGGGGGATGAACCTAGCTGAGACTTCTACCTGCAGGGGACATGGAACCTGAGGAGTCTACTCCCTGTAGCCAGTTGGGACTACCAGTGGAGGGAGGGTAACACCAACCCACCCACAATACCTTCTACCCAAAATTTATCCTGACTACAAGGATTACAGAGATAAAGATGAAGCAGAGATTGAGGGAATGGCCAACCAATGGCTGGCTCAAATTGAGACCTACCCCATGGGAGAGAGCCAACTCATGATACAGTTAATGATATTCTCCTATACTTGCAGACAGAAGCCTGGTATAACTATCTCTGAGAGGCTTCATCCAACAGCTGATGGAAACAGATGTAGAGATCCACACTCAAACAATAGGCAGAGCTTGGGGAGTCTTGTTGAAGAGTAGGGGTAAGGATTGAGGGAGCCAGAGGGATCAAAGACACCACAAAAAGACCTATAGAGTAAACTAACCTAGGCCCATGGGGGCTCACAGAGACTGAACCACCAACCACAGAGTATATTTGGGCTGGATGTAGTTCCCTAACACATATGTAGCAAACGTGAAATTTGTTCTTCATTGGAGCAGTGGCTGTCTCTGACTTTGTTGCAGGCCTTTGGATCTCTTTCCCATGCCTGGGCTGCCTTGTCTGGCCTCTATGGGAGAGGATGCACTTAGTCCTGCTGTGACTTGATGTACCTGGGTAGGTGGATACCCATGGGAGCCTCCCCTTTTCTAAGGAGAAGGAGAGGGGCTGTCAGAGAGCTAATGTTCTTGAGGCTCCTTCCTTTATGTCCATTTGCTATTCCTTCCACTTGAACATTACAGACTAGGCCCTTCATATACAGTATTCAGTCACTGTCAGAAGTTTTCTGATAAAAGGGGTTTAGTAAACATGTAAACTTCCTGAAAAGCTGTCCAGTGTTGTACAAAGTCTACAGTGAAAATATACCTCAGGGTTGCTTCATGCTGACAACCCCCCCACTTTTTTTTCTTTTTATCTGTTATCACTAACATGGAGTGAAGATTCCCTCATTGCTAAGTGCTACTGTCCTTGCTTGGCAAAATTCCACACAGAGTCCTATAAAGGGGATTTTTATTATTCCTGAAAAGAGTTTTACAAGCTCCCTAATTCAGTTCAAACAATTTTAGAAGTTAAAGAAGTTAGATAGCTTATAGAAAACATAGTTGTAATAAATATCCTTCCCAAACATTGTGTATCTCATTAGGGGACTGGCCTGAGATATATTTATGATCTCAGATAAGCTTTCAATCCAGAGATGATAAGACGAAATTCCAGGTGTGCCATAAAAGCAATTAAGGGCCTGTACTCCCCATGAACTCAAGAGATAATGATGATATCAAGGAATGTCTAAATTTAGTACAAATCTTAATGACAAAATACACAAACTGTTTCTTTGTAATTCCTTATACTTTGCCAGCTTTGGCATACAGTACAATAAAAAACTTAACTTGTTTATAGAAAAGCAATATTTAACTGAGTATTAAAATGTATAATTGTTAAGTGCCCTCCTATTGCAATAGTTTTATCTGTCCTTGTGATAAATGCCTTTTAACTATCAGGTAATTTTTTCTTTGATATAAAGAGCCCTCCTTTCAGGGTATAAAAATAGTAGTCATCACAATAAACTTGTCCCTGCATCCTAGCTTCACCCATTCTCTCTCTTTCTCAAGTGAATGTGTTTGTGATCGCCCATCTTTTCTCTTCCTTTCTCATTATTTTCATATAATTCATGGACCAGGTAAGCATCTTGGAACTCCACCATTAATTTCTAAGATAACTTTGTCAAATATACTTTAGCCTGCTGAGCTCTCAGTGAGTAGACTGCTGACTAGCAGGCCAACACACTTGCTTTAAGTTACAGAAAGAAAAGCTGTACTTGTAGCTTCTGAGGCTGCCATCTAGGAGGCACTTGGCCCAAAGGAAAAATATGTCACTTTAAAACTTTCCCAGTTTGCAGGAAGGCCTGTCTGAACTATTCAGATCATATCACTACCCCTTCCTATTTCTCCTTTCTAAGCTAAACAATATTATTGGCTGACTCTTGCAGTCTCTGAATTTAGAAGGTTTTTCAAGATGTCAGTCTCTGAGAGTTGTGACTGACCCACTGATATCAAGTCTGCTCAAAGTATCCTGTGGATGTCAAAGGCTGCAATCTTTGGCAAGGGGGAAATGGGTGAAGGGGTATAAGAGTGGGACTGGGAGAAGAGGAGGGATGGGGCTGTGATCAGGCTATAAAGTAAATAAATAAATTAATTAATTAATTAACTAATTAATAAAAAAGAGAAAGAAATAAGGAAAGAAATTAAAGACTTTCTAGAATTCAATAAAAAGGAATATACAACATACTCAAACTTAAGGGACATAATAAAAACTGTGATAAGAGGAAAGTTCATAGCACTAAGAGTGTGCATTAAAAAAATAAAATAAAGTAAAAAAGGAGAAGATCTCATACTAGCAACTTAGCAATTCTCCTGAAAGCTCTAGACACAACAACAATAACAAAAAGTAAGCACACCCTTGAGAAGTAGACAACAATAAATAAACTAAAAGCTGAAATCAATAAAATAGAAAAATACAAAGAATCAATGAAACAAAGAATTGATTCCTTGAGAAAATCAACAAGATAAAATAAACACCTATCCAAACTAACTAAAACACAGATAGAGAGTATCTAAATTAACAAAATCAGAAATGAAAAGTGGAACATAACAAGAGAGACTGAGGAAATCCAGAGAATCCTAAGGACACAATTAAAAAAAAATCTAGATATGATGGTGCAGGTCTTTAATCCCAACATGTGGGAAACAGAGGCAGGTGGAGCTCTATAAATTCGAGGCCAGTCTGACATACAAAGCAAGTCCATAACAGTCAAGGCTACATATAGAAACCCTGTCTTGAAAAACCAAAAACCTGTCTTAACAAAACAAAACAAAACAAAAAACCCAAAACCAAAAAAAAGCCAGCCAAACAAAAGCACCCCACAAAATTTTTTGTACTCTATAAAATTGAAAAAATCCAAAAAGAAATGAACAAATATCTCCATAGGCACCACTTACCAAAGTTAAATCAAGATTAGATTACTGATCAAGATTTAATCTTAATTTAAAAAAAAAACCCTAGTGAAATAGAAGCAGTCATTAAAATTATCCCAAACAAAAAAGTCCAGGGACAGATGTTTTTAAAGGTGAACTCTAACAGACTTTCAAGAAGAGATAGCGCCAATACTCCTCAAATTATTCCACAAAATAGAAACAGAAGAATCATTACTCTATTCATTTTATGGGGCCACAGTTACTCTGATATACAAACCACCTTCAGACTCAACAAAGAAGGCTTACAAACCATTTTTCCTCATGAAAACAGATGCAAAACTTAGAAACAAAAAGGACAATACAAAGAATTGATGAAAACAAGAGTTGGTTCCTTGAGAAAATGAACAAAATAGACAAATCCTTAGCCAAAGTAACTAAAAGGCAGAGGGAAAATACCCAAATCAACAACATCAGAAATGAAAAGGGAGAAATAACAATAGACACTGAGGAAATCCAAAGAATCATTAGGTAAACCAAAACCACTCAATAATATATTTGCAAACTGAATCCAAGAATTCATCTTCTACAATGATCCATCATCATCTACAATAATCAAGGAATCTCATGCAGCAATGCATCAACACATGAAAATAAGTAAATGTAATCCATCATAAATAAACTGAAAGGAAAAAAATACACATGGTCATCTCATTACATGCAGAAAAGCCTTTGACAAAACCCAGCACCCCTCATGATACTAAACATATCAAAATGCAATCTACAGCAAGCCTACAGCCAACATCAAAATAAATGAAGAGAAACTCAAAGCAATTCTGCTAAAATCAGGAACAGGACAAGATTGTTCACTGTTTCCATACCTATTCAATATAGTGTTTAAAGTTTTAGCTAGTGTTATTACACATTCTGCATCTTCCTTAGGGGTATCCAGACACTGTTGCACACTGGGATGGAAAGGATGAAGCAGAGCTGGAAGGGGTGGTCTGCAGGATCTCTGAGGAGTTGAGAGAGGCCTTCTCCGAGGATTTCAGTGTTGCTGCTCTTCTAGACAGCATTCAGTGAAACATCTCGCTCTTTACTGAGGGTAACAAGGGCTATATAAATCTTGGGAGTAGGCAGAGGTTTTCAGGGTGAGTGTACATTATTGACTGAGCTGAGGTGCTATCAATGTTTCATTTACGTGGAGAGGAATTCCAGGTGCTTTCTGGACAGGTTATTATCCAGAGAGAGAAAAGTAAACCTTTGCAATTTGACCATAGACTATGTGACTCCCTTGGAGGTGACAGAGATGGATCTTGTGCACCAGGACGTGCAGGCTTAGAACAGGGAGGGATCAGTCCTTACTCCTGCCAGTCTCAACATGGCATTTTTGAGTTTTGGACACACCTCGGTCTAATTCTAGCTCCAGACCAACTCCCTCAGTCACATATGATGACATTTTTTAGAGCAATAAATGATAATTGAAGGAGATCAAGGGGATACAAATTGGAAAGGAAGAAGTCAGAGTATCCCTATTCACAGATGATATGATAGTATACATAAGTTACCCCAAAAATTCTACCGGGAAATTCCTGCAACTGATAAGCACCTTCACTTAAATGCATGGATAAAACATTAACACGAAAATATCAGTAGTTTTCTTCTATAAAAATGGACTGAGAAAGAAATCAGAGAGACAAAGTCCTTCACAATAGACTCAAATAATATAAAATACCTTTGGTAACTTTAACTAAGCAAGTGAAAGACTTATATGAAAAAAACTCCAGGTCTTTGAAGAAAGAAATTGATCTCTCAGTCTCATGGATCTATAAGATTAACATAGTAAAAATAACCATCCTATGAAAAGTAATTTACAGATTCAGCACAGTCACCATCAAAATTTCAACACAATTCTTTATAGACCTTGAAAAAACAAATTCTTGACTTCATATGGAAAAACAAAGAATCCAGGATAGCTGAAACAATCTTGAATAATAAAATAACTTCTGGAGGTATAACTGTCCCTGATTTCAAGTTGTGCTGCAGAGCTATAGTAATAAAAACTGCATGGCATTGGCATAAAAACAGACATGTTGATCAATAGAATCAACTGAAGACAGAGGCATGAATCCACATACCTAGGAACACCTGATTTTTTATAAAGAAGCCAGAAATACCCTGGGGAAAAGACAGTATTTTCAACAAATGGTGCTAGTAAAACTAGATGTTGGCATGTAAAAGAATACAAATAGATCCATACTTATTACCCAGCATAAAACTCAAGAGAAAATGGGTCAAAAACCTCAAGATGAAACAAGATACACTGAACCTGATAGAAGAAGGGAAAGTGGAAAACGGCTCTGAACTCAAATGCACAGGAGAAGATTTTCTGTACAGCACACTAAGATCGACAATTACTAAATGGGACCTAGTGAAATTGAAAAACTTATGTAAGGCAAAGGACACCATCATTTGGACAAGGCATCAGCCTACAGAACAGGAAATTTTTTTCTTTACCAATTATACATCTGATAGAGGGGTCATATTGAAAATATATAAAGTACCCAAGAAACTAGGTATCAAAAAAATGATTGGATTTTTTAAATGGGGTGTAGATCTAACCAGATAATTCTAAATAGAGAAAACTCAAATGACTGAGAAACACTTAAAGAAAAGTTCAACACACTTAGCCATCATTAAAATTACTTTGAGATTCCATCTAACACCTGTCAGAATGGCTAAGATCAATAACACAAGTGACAGCACATGCTGGTCAGGATCTGGGACAAGGGGAAATACACATCCATTGCTGGTGGGAGTGCCAACTTCTGTAGCCACAATAGAAATCAAGATTGTGGATCCTCAGAAAAATTGGCAATTGATTTACCTCAAGTCCCAGATCTTGGACATATACCCAAAGTATACTCCATTTTACCACAAAAAAATTTGCTTAACTATGTTCATTGTGGCTTTATTCATAGGAAACTGGAAACAAACAACATTTCCCTCAACTGATGTGTGGATAAAGAAAATGTGGTAAAACACACAATGGAGTATTACTCATCTGTTTAAAAAATTGCAACATAAAATTTGCAGGTAAATGGATGGAACTAGAAAAGATCATCCTGAGTAAGGTAACCCAGATCCAGAAAGATGAATATGTTATGTATTCACTTATAAGTGGATGCTAGCTGTTAAGTAAATGATAATCAAGCTACAGTCCATATACCCAGATAGGATAGGTGAAGAGTGGGGCTCAAAGGAGGACTACATGGATCTTCCTGGAAAGGGGAAATAGAATTGACTTTTGTAGGTGGACTGGGGGTGGAATCAGATGGGATCAGATGTAGTGGGTAGAAGGAGAGAGGAATTGGGGAGGTTTTGTGGGATGATATGGAATCCTAGTGGAGTAGACACTCCCTGAAATCTATGAAGGTGACTTAGTGAGAAGACCTAGAAATGGAGGATATGGAGTATGAACTGTGCATATTTGGTAGCCAGACAAGGCTTCTGGTGGTGCGCTGCAGTTGCACTAGTTTGAGTTGTTGACTGAGGAGATCTTGGCCCCATGGAAATCCCCAAACATTGTAGGTTGATGGTAGGATAGAGACCTTCAAAAACTGACCTCAGGAAAACATTCACACAGCTCAATGAACATTGAAAAGTTGAGCTGGTACAAGTTTTCAGTAATCAACTATACTTCCTAATCACTTTGGTGTGAGAGGGTAGCCTAGACACCAACACAGCCACAAAACATTCAATCTACAGTCTGTCCTGCCTGCAAGATGAGTTGGGGCAATGGTGGAATGGAACTTGTGAGATTGGCCAACCAATATCTGGTTTAACTTGAGTGTTAAGTTCCACTCCACAAAAGGAAGCCCATGCTTTATACTACCAGGTTGTATCAGGAGCCGGGGACTGGATAGTCCAGGGACCTAGGTTGGAACCAAACAATACTGACCAAAATAAGTAAGAAAGTAAGTAAGTAAATTAATTAATTGAGTTATTCCTAATGATATTCTTCTATACTCAAAGATTAGTGCCAAAATAGGAAATTTGTCTCAAGAAGAAAAGGGGAGAAAAGACGAATAGAAAGGCGATTGCTCAGAAAATTCCAACTAATTCAAGGCCAGTCTGAGTAAATGAGAGAGACCATGCCTACACAAAGAAAAAAGAAAGAAAGAGGGGGGGTCAGAAAAAGGGAAGATGTAAGAGAAGTGGAAGAAAGAAGAAATAAAATGAAAGAATTAAAAGAAGAGACATAACCCTTGTTTACATAGTTATCAAATTTCCTAAGTAGAAATCATAAAAGAAATTCCATTTACAGTGAGGAAAACACAAGAGAGCAGCCCAGTAATAAATTTAATTAAGGAAGCAAAACTTTATACTTTGATATTATAGCTAACCATCAAAGAATGAATCGTGGCAAGAACTCAAACAGATCAAGAGTGGCCACAGCAGAATGAATGTTGCTTACTTGCTTGCTTCTTATAGCTTCCTCAGCTGGCTTTCTTATAGTGTCCAGGACCACCAGTCCAAGAGTGAGTGACACTACCAACAATGAACTAGAAACTTATACATCAATTACTAATTAAGAAAATGCCCTACAATCTTGCCTACAGCCCAGTTTTATGCAGGTACTTTTTAAATTTATGTTTCTTCCTCTCAGATGAGTCTAGCTTGTGTCGAGTTAGCATATATCTACCCAGTACATACAGAAAAGCAAAGCAAAGACCCACTAACAAAGTTAATATCTGTTGTCAACTTGACATATCTGAGAAGAGGAAACCTCAACTAAAGAATTGCCTCCATGGGCTTGACCCAGGAGCATTTCTATGCAGTAATTTCTCTAGTGATAACTGATACAGGCAGTCATGGTCAATGCCATGTTTTGTCAGGTAATCCTGGGTTGTATAAGGAAGCTAGACAAGCAAGCCATAGAAAATAAACCAGAAAGAAGTGTCCTCCACATACTCTGTTTCAGTTCCTTCCTCAGCTTCCCTTAAGGATGGACTATGATCTATAATAAAAATAAGCCCTTTCCTTCACAAGTTGTTTCTGATCCTGGTTTTATCCCAGCAACAAAAATCTACCTGGACAACCCCTCCATGTTCATGTATTGTCTTTATGTCTATACTTCCAAAATTGATCTATAGATTCAATGCAACACCCTTCCAAAATATCAACAAATGACATTCTGCACAGAACTAGAAACACAATCTTGAAATTTCTGAGAAAGCACAAAAATCCCTATGGTATCCAAAGCAATTGTGAGCAAAAAATAACAATACATCACAACTCCTGATTTCAATAAATGATACAAAGCTGAGTGTGGTAGCTCATTTCTATAATACCAGTCCTTGAAAGGCAGTAGCAGGATGACAGTGAGATGCAGATCATACTGAGTGAGGTCTTGTATCAAGCAAGCAAAAGGAGACATACTCCAGACCACAACAATCCAAATAAACAGAGACCAACCGGGCACCTGCCTCATTATACAGGCACCAAATATATATTGTCCAAAGGACAATGACTTTGAAAAATCACATTTGAAAAACTGACTATCCACAAAAGACAAAGTTGACACTTATTTCTCATCCTATACACAAATAAGCTTAAAACACATAACAGACCTGAATGGCAAACTTGAAGTTCTGAAACCACTAGAAGAAAGCACAAGGCAAACAGTCAAGACAGTGGTACTATAGTGACTTCTTTTGGTTAGAATCTTCAAAAGACAGGAAAAAAATTAAAACTTGACAAATGCAATGGCATCAAATATAAAGGTCTCTGTATATCAAGGAAACAGTCAACAGAGTGGAGAGATAGTCACAGTCACAGAAGGTGAGAAAATACTTGAAAACTATTCATCTGAAAAGGATTGATATCCAGATTATCAAAGGCATGCAAAACAATGCAAGCAACCAATTAAACACTATGAGCAAATGACCTTAACAGACACTTCTTAAAAGGAAAAACATGAACCAGGGTCCCTTTAAACAGGATTAGTCCTTGGTATCTTTACACAGTGGAGCAATGCAAATCAAAACTACAATGACATTTTATCTTATTCCAGTCAGAATAACGATTATCAAAAAGCAAAAGAAAGAGAGAAATGCTGTGAAAAGGCACAGAACAAAAGAATTCATTGTTGGCAATAATGTAAATTATTATAGCTATGATAAAGAGAAATGTGGTAAGAGTTTTTGTTTCTTAAAAATCCAGTTATGTTATGAGAATGTTTTTGTTATAATCCCAGGCTTTATAAACCACAGGTATATGGGCCTACTTCAGTTTGTCCAAGGCTGTTAACAATAACTATCTTGAATGTGCTAGCAGGGGCATGATTTAGCCAGCTGCAGAAAGTTTACTTCTGAGGACTCTGGAGAGGGGTATAAAAGCCAGAACCCTGAAAGGGAAAGGGAGTGCTCAGCAGAAGGAAAATGCTGCTGCTTTCTCTGTTGGTGTTCCCTCTGAGCTGCTGTTGGACTTACTGGTTTGCTGGACTGCTGGATATCCTGACAACTGAGATTGGTATTGCTCCAAAGAACCCAACAACCTTTTTATCAGAAAGTAGACCAAAGAGACCTATGTCCCTTTCCCCTCTAACCTCCTTTCTCTCCTAACCAGTGTTGGGTGGTTGGAAGGAGTAAGGATTGGAAGGGAGGTAGAGGTTTAAGAACCATAAAATAAACTAGAATGTATAAAATAAAATAAAAGCCACCTACTACAGAGAATAGAGTTTCCTTAAAATACTACAAGTAGATCTACCATATAATCAATCATGCAACCCCACTTTATGTATATTATAGACAACCAAAAGGATAACATCAGCACAAAAAAGGGGTATCTACTCATCCATACTTACAGAAGCAGAGCAGCTGGGGATGTGGAACCTTGTAGGTGTAAGTCAAGAGATGAATATACAAAGAAAATTGGGCATACATACATATGGAATATTATTCATCCATATGGAAGCATGAAAGTCTGTCATTTGATACAAATATTTGTGAACTATGTTGAGTAAATAAAACAGACAGAGAACGACAAATACTACATGTTGTTTGGAAGACAAAAAATAAAAGAAGGCAATGTGACCTGAAAGTAGAACAGGAAGTACTAGAGATTGGGAAGGATGTACAGGTGAGAGTAAGGGAAAAGAGTGACTGTAATTAACCTGTGCACATTGCATACATGTATGGAAACAGCATAGCAGAACACATAAATCAGCACAGGGCTACCCAGTGTACATGTAAAAAGTTCTAAATGGTAACAGATGAATAATTTGCCAAGTTTGCTTTTCTGCAAAAAGCTGATGCTGAAACAGAGCTGAGGAACAGACTTCTTAGAGGTCTGTTTCGAGCCCTTAGGAGTCGGTTTAGAGGAACAGATTCCTCTAAAAGGTAACAAAAGAACACGCAGGATTGGTTGGAAAGAGCCATCGAGCAACAGTCAATTGTGAAATAACAGTTGAGAAGGACAACCTCAGACCTTGCTACACATCAAACAGTACCATCACCCCTGAGTAGATGTGGTCACTTCTTGGATCCCGATGAATAGAAAACATCAAGGATGTTCAAGCACTTGGTACAAAATGATACAGTATTTGAATGTGACCTGTACACTCCATATACTTTATATTGCTTCTAAGTTCCTTATAAAACATAAAATAATGCAAATGTCAATGGTAGTCACTTTGATGGGGAGCAATGATAAGAAATAACACCGTAATTATGCAGGTTCAATTTTGCTGAGCGTTTTCTGCTGTTAGCTAAATCCACAGAAAACAACTGTGCATATGAAGTCATGGACGCAGAGGCCAAGTATATTAAGCAGGCCAATGGACAAGTGCTCATTAAAAGAGTGATCTTTGCATATAACTAGTATTATTCTTTCCAGGTCCTACCCTCCCTGTACCAACAACCTCCTCCTGAGAAACTTCACCTGTCCCCATGGAAGAAAGAGGATTTGAGTGGAAAAGCAAGAAAGAGAGAGAAAAAAATTTCATGATATTCCCTGTCATTTCTTTGGTCTCTATGAAGACAGTCTTTGCTTAGCACCTCTTATCCTTCTGGTGATTCATAGCTGAAGTTAGGGCCAAAAGACTTATAGGTAGACTGTTTGTGGCCTGGATCTTTCCAGGCTCACTGGGTCTTGATGTTTCAGAAGCATCTCACATTCTCTAGTCTACCCTCATCCCTTATAACAATAGGCCCCAACTATTGACTTAATTCATATAGACCACTGTACCCAGGGATATCTGAGCATCCCACATTTAACTTACAAAGCATACAACTTTAGCCACCCACTGAGAGCCTAATTGTGCCACCACAGATTGCTGAGGAGAAGGTATCTAATTTGAAGTAATCTCTGAGACAATATCCTGCCAGAGTCCCCAGGGATTCATGCCTCCTATACCTTCCTATGCCTGTCCTCAGACCTCCACTCCAGTGGTAAGCATCTTTGTATCTTTTCCACCTCCTTAGAAAAGTTTAGTCAATATTCACATTCTCAAAAGAATCACATTAAGAAAAAAATTAAACATTCATCAAGTCATTATGACTTTTGAAAACAAAGAAGAAAGAAAGAGAAACAGAAATACTTCTGATTAATAAGGAAAATAAAATGTAATAGAGCTTTGATTGGAGAGAAATATTACTGGAAAGAATCTCTTATTAAAAAAATAAAACAAAAAATGATACAGCACACAGGCATTTCCTATCTCTATATGACATGAACAATGGAAGTATGAAACACTCATCTGCACCCGCATTTACTTCACTAGTGTAAAAGTTATTTACTGATTTAGCCATTACAATGATTTACAGAGAACAAGAGCAAGAAGCACAAGCAAAGGTGAATCATCATCTAACTATTGACTTAATTCATATAGACCACTGTACTCAAGGATGTGTGAATTGATGATTGTGAGTTGATGATTATGAAAATATTAAAACAAGAATTATGCTCTCTATATTTAAATTAGGTGTATAGACAAGGGGATCAAAGATGGCAGTGACCCACACGGATGCATTTTGATCTTGGGGAAAACAGCCATAAAGCCACAGAAGTCAGGGAGACAGGTCTCCGATAAAACACAACTATGCCCGTTCATCAAGTCCTGACCAGCTCACCACAGCTGAAACATATGAAAACGATGACAATTCTACATTATGGAAAGTGATAGAGTGCTTCCAAGAAGAATTTAAATCTATGAAGATATTCAAAGAAGGCACAATGCCATAAGCGAAAGCAATGGATAATACCATTAGAGAGCTCCAAACCAAAGTGGCTCAACTTGAACAGGAAAAAGACAGGGAAATGAAAGATTTCCAGGCAAAGATAAGCAAATTGGAGGAGGAAATGTACAAAATGAATAAAATCATTCAATGCATGAAAATAGAAATGAAAACATTAAAGAAAATACAGTCAGAGTTAAGAGTGGAAATGGAGAATCAAGGGAAGAGAACAGGAACTACAGACATGAGTATCAAAAATAGGATACAAGAGATAGAAGACAGGATCTCAGGCGTGGAAGATTCGATGGAAGAAATCAGTACAACATCCAAAGAAAATGAGAAAGCTAAAAATTCTCTCACCCACACATCCAATAAATCAAGGACTCGATGAAAAGATGGAACCTAAGAATTATAGGCAAAGAGGAAAGACAAGACTCCTGACTCCAAGGTCCAGGAAATATCTTCAACAAAATCACAGAAGAAAACTTCCCAAACCTAAAGAAAGAGATGCCAGTAAAAATCCAAGAGGCTTACAGAACACCAAACAGATTAGATGAGAAAAGAAACTCCTCTAGCCACATAATAATTGAAACTCCAAAAGTAGAGAACAAAGAAAAGATATTAAAAGCTGTAAGAGAAAAAGGTAAAGTCACATATAATGGCAGACCCATCAGAATTACACCTGACTTCTCATCAGAAACTTTAAAAACTAGAAGGGCCTGGACAGATGTTCTACAAGCCCTGAGAGAACATAGGTGCCTAGCCAGACTACTATACCCAGCAAAACTCTCTATCAACTTAGATGGAGAAAACAAGATATTCCATAACAAAATCAAATTTAAACAATATCTCCCCACAAACCCAGCCCTACAGAAGATCCTAGAAGGAAAATTCTAAACCAGAGAAGATAACTACACACAAGAAAACAGTGGAAATAGAAAACTCCACAGCAACTAACCCAAAAGAAGCACAGGACGACCCCCTATACCAAAATTATGGGAAATAATAATGACTGGTCAGTAATATCCATCAATATCAATGCATTCAACTCGCCAATAAAAAGACACAGACTTACAGATGGATCCATAAACAAGACCCATCATTTCGCTGAATACAGGAAACATATCTCACTATCAAAGATAGACACTATCTCAGAGTAAAGGGCTGGGAAAAGGTTTTTCAAGCAAATGGACCCAGGAAACAAGCTGGAGTAGCCACCCTAATGTCAAACAAAATAGACTTCCAATTGAAATTAATAAAAAAAGACAGAGAAGGGCATTTACATACACATTAAAGGAAATATCCACCAAGAGGTCATCTCAACATTGAACATCTATGCCCCAAATACAAAGGCACCTATATTTATAAAAGAAACACTTCTAAAACTTAAATCACAAATTGATCCAAACACTTCAATAGTGGGAGACTTCAACACCCCATTCACAACTATGGACAGATCATCAAGACAGAAGCCAACGGGAGAAATAATAAGTCTAACAGAGATCATGAACCAAATGGACCTAACAGATATCTACAGAACATTTCACCCAAACACAAAAGAATACACCTTCTTCTCAGCACCAAACAGAACCTTCTCCAAAATCGACCATATAGTTGGACACAAAGATAGCCTCACCAGATACAAGAAAATTGAAATAACCCCTTGTATCTTATCAGACCACCATGGAATAAAGCTGGACTTCAATAGCAAAAGAATCAAGAGAAAGTCTACACTCACATGGAAATTGAACAACTCTTTACTAGAGGACCACTGGGTCAGGGAAGAAATAAAGAAGGAAATCAAAGACTTCTTAAAATCCAACGAAAATGAGGACACAACGTACCCAACCTATGGGACACAATGAAAGCTGTGCTACGAGGAAAGTTCATAGCACGAAGTGCC
>CAJQZJ010000199.1:473705-535571 GCA_907164525.1 Lophiomys imhausi
TCTTCGAGAAAATCAACAAAATAGACAGACCCTTAGCCAAATTAACTAAAAGACAGAGGGAGAAAACACAAATCAACAAAATCAGAAATGAAAAGGGAGAAATAACAACAGACATTGAGGAAATCCAGACAATATTTGGATCCTACTTTAAAAATCTGTACTCCACCAAATTTGAAAACTTAAGTGAAATGGACAATTTTCTTGATAGATTCCACCTACTGAAGCTAAATCAAGATCAGATAAACAGATTAAACAGCCCTATAACCCCTAAGGAAATAGAAACAGTCATTAAAAATCTCCCAACCAAAAAAAGCCCAGGGCCAGATGGCTTTAGCACGAATTCTACTGGACCTTCAAAGAGGAGCTAACACCAATACTTTTCAAACTCTTTCACAAAATAGAATCTGAAAGAACATTGCCAAACTCATTCTACGAGGCCACAATCACCCTGATTTCTAAACCACACAAAGACCCAACAAAGAATGAGAACTTCAGACCAATCTCCCTCATGAACACAGATGCAAAAATACTTAATAAAATACTAGCAAACCAAATTCAAGAACACATCAAAAGTATCATACACCATGATCAAGTAGGCTTCATCCCAGGGATGCAGGGATGGTTCAACATATGAAAGTCTATCAACGTCATCCACCATATAAACAAGATGAAAGAAAAAAATGACATGATAATCTCTCTAGATGCAGAAAAATCATTTGACAAAATCCAACACCCCTTCATGCTAAAAGTTCTGGAGAGAACGGGCATACAAGGGATGTACCTAGAAATAATAAAGGCAATATACAGCAGGCCAGTGGCCAACATCAAAATAAATGGAGAGAAACTTGAAGCATTTCCTCTAAACTCAGGGACAAGACAAGGATGTCCACTTTCACCATATCTCTTCAATATAGTACTTGAAGTTCTTGCTAGAGCAATAAGACAACTAAAGGACATCAAGGGGATAAACATCAGAAACGAAGAAGTCAAATTATCCCTATTTGCAGATGATATGATAGTATACATAAGCGACCCCAAGAATTCCACCAGAGAACTCTTACAGCTGATAAACACCTTCACCAAGGTGGCTGGATACAAAATTAATTCAAAAAAATCGGAAGCCCTTCTTTATACAACAAACAAATGGGCTGAGAAAGAAATAAGGGAAACAACCTCCTTCATAATAGCCACAAGTAATATAAAATACCTGGGGGTAACTCTAACCAAGCAAGTAAAGGACTTGTACAACAAGAACTTCAAACCTTTGAAGAAAGAAATTGAAGAGGCCTTTAGAAGATGGAAAGGTCTCCCATGCTCATGCATAGGTAGGATCAACATAATAAAAATGGCCATCCTACCAAAAGCAATATATAGATTCAATGCAATTCCTATCAAAATACCAACACAGTTCTTTATAGACCTGGAAAAAAGCTATTCTCAATTTCATATGGAACAACCAAAAACCCAGAATAGCTAAATCAATGCCGTACAATAAAAAAACATCTGGAGGTATCACCATCCAAGATTTGAAGCTGTACTACAGAGCAATAGTAGTAAAAACAGCATGTTATTGGTATATAAGCAGACCAGTAGATCAATGGAATCGAATTAATGACCCTGAAATGGACCCATACACCTATGGCCACCTAATTTTTGACAAAGAAGCCAAAACCACACAATGGAAAAAGGACAGCATCTTCAACAAATAGTGCTGGTCCAACTGGATGTCCACTTGAAAAAGCATGAAATTCGACCCATACTTATCACCTTCTACAAAACTTAAGTCCAAGTGTATCAAAGACCTTAACATAAGGGCAGACACACTAAATCTACTAGAAGAGAAAGTGGGAAAAACCCTTGAAGTCATTGGCACAGGTGACAACTTCCTGAACAGAACACCAACAGCTCAGGACCTGAGACCAACAATCAAATAATGGGACCTCATGAAACTGAAAAGCTTCTGTAAGGCAAAAGGCACTGTCATTCAAACAAAATGGCAGCCTACAGACTGGGAGAAAATCTTCACCAACCCCACATCTGACAGAGGACTAATATCCAAAATATACAAAGAACTCAAGAAATTAAATGCCAAGAAACCAAATAATTTAATCAAAAAATGGGGAACAGAGCTAAACAGAGAACTCATAAAAGTGAAATCCCTAATGGCCGAGAGACACTTGAAGAAATGCTCAACATCCTTAATCATCAGAGAAATGCAACTCAAGACGACTCTGAAATTCCATCTCACACCTGTCAGAATGGCTAAGATCAAAAGCTCAAATGACAGCACATGCTGGCAAGGGTGTGGAGAAAGGGGAACCTTCCTCCATTGCTGGTGCTAGTGCAGGCTTGTGCAACTACCATGGAGGTCAGTATGGTGATATCTTAGAAAACTTGGAATAGCTTTGCCTCAGGACCCAGCCATACCACTTCTGGGTATACACCCAAATGACTCCTCAGGGAATCAAAAAAGAAGTTTCCTCATCTATGTTCATAGCAGCCTTATTTGTAACAGCTAGAAACTGGAAACAACCCAGATGTCCCTCAACCAAAGAATGGATTAAAAAACTGTGATAAATCTACACAATGGAATACTACTCAGCTATCAGAAACAATGAAATCCTGCAATTTGCAGCCAAATCAATGGAAAGTTCATTCTGAGTGACCTAACCCAGACTCAGAAGGATGCACATGGCATCTATTCACTTATAGTAGGATTTTATCTATATAGTACTGGATATCTATCCTACATCCAATGCACTAAAGGGAACATGGACATAGACTTTTTTGTTTGTTTGTTTTTCAGTTTTCTCTCCCTGGCAATGAGACACTTTTCACTGGTGGTACTGTCTTTTAGGCCCCAGTGTATGAGGAGTCTCTTGGCCCTCATATGACTTCAGAACTAGGTCGAGGGACTGTTATGTAGGGACACTCCATTCCAGAGAAGTGGGATGGAAAGGTTAGTGGGTCGAGGGTGGGAGGGAGAGGCTGGGAAGGGGGGAAAAGAGGACAATATGATGGAAATGTCACCTGAAGCAACAAATAAATAAATTTATTTATAAAAATAATAAAAAATAAAATAACATAAAAAATAAAAATGAGAGTTAAAAAAATAAATAAATTAGGTTTAGACCTAAAATATATTTAGTTATTTTCTATTTAGATGGTATGTATGTAGGGGTGAGTGTGTAGGTCAGAGAATCACTTGTGAAATCAGTTCACTCCTTCCATCATGCTGGTTGTAAGGACTGAATTCAAGTCAAACATGGCATTAAGGACTCTTACTCACTGAACTATCTTGCCAGCTCTTGAAATAGTAATCACGTTTTATCCCAGGATTGTAAGCACAGACAAACTTTGTTTTTATCATATCTGTTGGCAAATTAATATATTTTAAGTTGATATTCTATTGTCATATGATACTTTCTTGATTTGCTAATCCTCAATCAGTAATTTTTTAAATATACCATCACACAGCTATTTAAAGCCTTCCTCCAATCTTATAGAACCTGTAAACTTAAACCATGAACATTATAGACACATAGCTAGTAGCACTCTTATTTAACATGTCTTTGACTATTTTAAAGTGCAAACAATGCAAATGGGAAGATAAAGTGCAAAACCAAGAAATAAAACTAATTGTGATTTAGTTCACAAATTATAGCTGTTTACATGGAGAACTGTAAGGGTTAAATATTTCATTCATTGTGTAGGATTGAGTCCTCATATGCTCCTCAATCCCCCAATCCACTTTGGCATATCTAATATTGTTGTCCTTATTTGCCTCATATTTAGGCAGTCATATTAGTGAGATGTTATGGATGTAGTTCTGCCATTAAAGAAAGAATGATGTAAATATATTATCATCTAATGTATTCACGAGCAGCTTCTCAGTAGTGTACCGCCCGTACCAGGGGCTGGGAATTGGAGAGACCAAGAACACAAGGAGGGACACCAAGACAAAATCTGATCAAAGTGTCGAACTTTACTGCTCATCAGTTCACTATAAAGTTAAAAAACTGTAAATACAAAGGCAGGGTAACCATGGCAACGCATAACTCAGAATCTTCCCACTTTCTCTACAAGGACAGTGAACAGAGAAAAAATGTAGGTACATGGATATTCCCAGGCTTACACTGCAAACCACATGATACACCAAAAAGCTGAATATGTGACAAGTCACCAAATAGCTGCTATGAAAGAATGGCTACTACAATTTCCCCCTTTTTTATTAAAAAAAAAAAATGTGAATGAACTGTGCCTGTCTTAGGTTGGAGCACAAACTTCCCTTACCCATCCTCAGCTCTTCCAAAACAAATTTTGGAAGGCCTGTCTTAGGATGGTGAAGTGATTGTCCAAACTCTCTTACCTGTCATTGGCTAACCAGCCCATGTACACGCAGGAAGGGGATTAATGAGTATCTCGTAACGGTTGGTGATGCATGGCCAGAAGCACCTTTAAGGTGGATTCATTAAATGCCTGTTTTTGTCTTCTATGTTTAACCACACATCTAATTAATTGGAACAGAGTAATTACAATAACTCCACCAACTACATAGAAAAAAATCCAGGAAGGATTGAATAACTTTTTAACATTATTCCATAACTGGCTAAAAAAAGGTGGAATCTACATCCAGACTTCAACATGAATACTGGACAAGTTAGCAATGTCATAGGTCAATTTCAAAGACAAATTCAAATATTCTGCATTCCATTGTCCCTTGATAAGAGAAGACAGCCGAGTTCACTGTAAACTAGCATTATTTACTTTAATTTTATCTGTTTGTCTTCTTATTTGTTTGTTTGTTTAGTAGTTGTCTCTCCCAGGCAATGACACACTTTTCACTGGTGGTACTGCCTCGTAGACCCCCAATGAATGACGAGGCTCTTGGCCCTCATACGATCTCTCAATTGAGATGAGGGACTGTTATATAAGGACAGCCCACCCCAGAGAAATGGGATGGAAGGGATAGGAGGTAAAGAAAAAAAAAAGGAATGTGATGTTTTGGCCTTTTACTACTAATTGTCATAAACTGTTTAGGATAATTAAGAAATGCAAACTAATAGTTATGCAAGCCGGTCATTCAGTTAGGTACTATGACAGCCTATTATAGCTATTTTCTAAGCTAATCAGAAATAAAGCTGCTAAGAGACAAGCAACATCTGTTTACCCTAATATAAGAGATAGATAGGGCCTCTTCAAAATACTCAAGAGATCTGCAGAATATGGCATTCAAAGCTGTCTTTAGATTTTTTTTATGTCGAGACATATCAACTCCTGACAGCACCCCCTATTCTACCCCAAGTAGAAGATGAGCATTGAAGAATTTCCAGTGGGAGATGATTGAATTAGTCGCAAGCCTATCTCTTGGTAGGAAAAGCCCCTTGCTCCAACTGTAGACAGAATGCTGTCCAATAAGGACAAAACTTGCAAGCAGGTAAGTCGACAGCCTAGCTCTGCCAAGACAGGGTAGGCAAGTCCTTCATAACCCCTGCTCTAAAATCAATGTCTGTCAGAGAAACGGGGCCAAACGACTGAAGATTGATGCTGTAATGTATGGGGAGAAAATGGGAACTGTCCAGGCAGCCACTGGTATGTCATTTCTTAGTTTTGGAAGCTGCAGGCCCTGTACTTCCTATAAAATCGGATATATTTATCCCTCTCAGGTCTCTGAGGTGGTTGAAGAACAGATAGCTAGAGTCTCATAATTAAATTTCGAGTTGTTTAGGAGTCAAGAGAGTGTTATAGACCTAAGAAGATGCTTTTAAAATTGTGTTGCAAGTTAGTATGAATGTTGAGTTAGATATAGAACTTTAAACTCATGGAGATGGTTAGATAGTAGAAAGTTAAAGTCAGGTGCCAAATACATATGGACTGGACATTGGGAATGTACTCTAAGCCATATAACCCTTATAACTATGGCCTAATTACCTCTGTTGTTTTATATTGTATTTATTATTATAAGAGAAAGAGCCATTTGTCAGACTGAAAGGGGAAAATGTAGGGGGAAATAAGATATACCTTAAACTTAAAAAAAAAAAAAAAGGGAAGAGGATGGAGGGTTGAGGGTGGGAGGATGGGACTGGAGGGGGGAATAGGGAGGGGACTGCGATTGAGATGTAACTTGAAGAAATAAAAAATAAAGAAAAAAAAGATATAAGGCAAAAAGCCTGAAAACAAGGATCACAATCAAATTGTGTCATTTTTCCAGCAGACCTGTCTCTTCTGCTAACAAATCTATTTGCTGCTGAAGCATCAATATTGCTCTATGAACATATTCATTGAAAAGTTGCTGTATATATTTATCCCTCTCAGGTCTCTGAGGTGGTTGAATAATAGATAGCTAGAGTCCCATAGTTAAATTTTGAGTTGTTTAGGAATGAAGAGAGTGTTCTGGATCTAAGAAGATGTTTTTAAATTGTGATGCAAGTTAGTATGAAAGCTGAGTTAGAAATAGAACTTTAAACTTATGGAGATGGTTAGATAGTAGAATGTTAAAGTCAGGTGCCAAATACATATGGACTGGTCATTGGGAATGTATGCTAAGCCATATAATTCTCATAATTGTGGCCTATTTATTTCTGTTGTTTTGTATTGTATTTATAGTTATAAAAGAAAGAACCATTTGTTGGACTGAAAAGGGGAGCTGTTGGAGGGAAAAATATATACCTTACTTAAAAAAAAGGGAAGAGGATGGGGGATTGAGTGGGTAGAGGGTGGGAGGTTCGGACTGGAGGGGGGAGTAGGGAGGGGATTGTGATTGAGATGTAACTTGAAGAAATAAAAAATAAATTATAAAAAAAAGTTTCTGTGTAGCAAAACCTTTGGATATAACTCAACAGCATCATTTAAAGCCTGAGCAGTAACAGCATTCTGAGTTAGAGAGACAGCAGCAGCTGTACCTCCAGCTATTGCCACTAACATTGAAGTGATGTTGCCTTCACTGATGCCAAACTCTTTCCTGTATCTAGTAAGATGTATAGTCTTAACTTGAGAAAAGTCCTCAAAACCAGTTACAGCGACCCATATGGAAAGTAGAATTCTCATAACCACAGCAGCCCTTGAAGAAGCATTCCAACAAGGACTCAATATACATGTTTCTTTTGTACAATTCAACTGTCCAGAGAAACTAATGTTGGTAAGTAGAAATACAAAAAGAAATATAATGCAAACAGGTGCAACAGACAGAGGCTGGAATACAGCCTTTCTCTCATAGTACTCATGTCCAATCCACTCACATGGAGCATTAAACAAATAGGAACCACAGAGAAATAAGAAAGGCCTAAAGTCCAGACAAGAGTTGTCATTGCAGAATGAAGCATAAAGTTCCTTTAATGAATCATTTGCCTTCAACTGGCACAGTAACATCCACCAAATGAGGCAGGGAGTGTAGTCCCAGCAATCTGTTTCCTGAGTACATGGCAGGCAACACTGGAGCTTCTGGTGACCCAGGGACCAACACAGGAGGAAGAGAAATGAAAGCCCACAAGTCTCCTGCCCTCTCCAGGATCTCTGTCACCTTCATGAGCCTCATCAACATCTCGACCGGATTGCTTGGTGTCCACTTGTCACACCAATCTCTCTGGCAACCAGAGAGCAGTGTCGTTTTCCTGTGAAAAAACACACAGATCCTTGTCCCCATATAAGAACAGGGTAAGGCTCATGCCATTGATTATTTAAAGGGTCTAATCCCTTGACCATGACATAAGTGTTTTTTGTCTCTCGGTGCCAATATCTCTCTGCTGCAGACCTTCAATTTTTATCTACTTGTAAAAAATTTAAAATAAAGAGTACATAATCATGATGAGCTCTTGAGGACTTATGAGGATATATATCCCTTTTCTTTGTTTTCTAAAGCTAGTTTTAATCATTTGATGAGTTCTTTCTACCATGCCCTGTCCATAGAATTATAAGGAATGCCAGTTTTATGCATAATAAGAAATTTTGAGCAGAAGTCAGCAAAGGCTTTGCTCACATATCCTGATCCATTATCCATTTTTATCTGTCTTGGAACACCCAAGGCAGAAAAGGCATAGAGACAATGTGCAATGACATGCTTAGTAGCCTCTCCAGACTGAAGTGAGGACACAATAAAGCCAGAGCAAGTATTAATAGTCATATGAACATATTTTAATTTTACAAATTCAGTAATATGAGTAACATCCATTTGCCACAACTGACCTGGAATCAGTCCTCTAGGATTGCCAACCAGATGAGGGACAGACCGTAAAGGAGCACATGTCTCACAAGATTTAACAATATTTCTAGCTTGCTCCCGGGTTAGGGCATATCTTAGTCTTAAGGTAACACTATTGAGATGAAATTGTTGATGGGCTTCCAAAGATTTTTCAACTTGGGATAAAAAGACACATTTACTTAAAGACTGGTCTATTATATTATTACCACAGCTTTAAGTAACCAGGCAGTCCCGTGTGAGTGCTGACATGCCCAAAATAAAAGGGATGTTTCTGTTGGTTAATGTAGAATTGGATTTTCTGAAATGTCTGACTAGCCCTAGTACTAGGTAAGATTTGTCCAGCTGTTTCCAGTCTATTTATAGATTGTGATACATAGGCACTGTCAGTATACAGATTTTTAAAAAATGGGGAAAATGTTGAAACACTGTCAAAACAGCTGTAAGCTCAGCTACCTGGGCTGACACACCAGGACCAAAAATACAGTACTAGTATTATTAACAAAATAACTGGCTTTACCCTGAGAGGTGCCATCAGTAAATATGAGCAAAGCATCTTTAACTGGGGCAGATATAGTAAAAGATGGAAAAATCGCATTATATATATTAAAGAACTGGAGCAATTTATCTGCAGGATAATGACTATCCAGTTGTCCTGTAAACCCAGCCAAGGAAACAAATAATTCATCAGAATTACCATATAGCCATTCAATTTGAGCTGTATTATAGGGAACAATTATATATTGAGAATCTATAACAAAATAAACAACTGAGGTTTTCCGGGCCAATACAATAAACTGAGCAATGGCCTCATAATAAGGAGTATTATTAGGAGACCTTATTAGGGCTAGCAGACAGATGAACCCATAGAATAGGTGCTGCCTGCCCGATTAGCCCTGTGGGGGTGAAATTAGTACTGAAGACTATAAAATACAGAGGCTTCTCAGGGTCCCAAAAGTTAACAAACTGCTTCTCCATAGCTTTCTGTACCACCTCCAGGGCCAATCTTGCAGATAGAGTAAGGCTTTTAGGGCTACTGGGGGATGAGTCCCCTGGAAGGATATCAAAAAGGGGTTTAAGTTCACCAGTAGTAAGCTTAAAATAGGGTCTAATCCAATTTATATCCCCCAATAGTTTTTGGAAATCATTTAAGGACCTTAAATTATCCAGCCTTAACTGAACTTTTTGACAGGTAATCTGTTTTGGAGAAAGATTAAATCCTAAATAACTATAGGGATCTTTGATTTGAACTTCCTCGGGGGCTATTTGCAACCCATAACTTTGCAATGCTGCAGTTAAGTCAATCGGGCAGCTCATTACCCTACATGGATCTTTATCAGAGATCAGGATATCCATATAATGAATAATATAGATATCTGGCAATTTATTTCTAACAGGCTGAATGGCAGTCCAGGCTTACCATAAGCAAAACAAGTTTTGTTTGGATTCCTTTGAGCAAGCATAGCAGAAACAGTTAATCCTTTTGGCTGCAGCCTTAGCCAGCCCCTGCTGATACGAGGGCCTGATGCCTGCACATAGGTGAGTAAACGTGGACAAATCACTTTAGGGAGAAGGGCTGCTTTACAAGCAGTGTTAGCATTGTCATAAGCAAGCTGTTTAACAAAAGGAATACCGCTATCTGTATCTCCAGAAATTCTTCTTGCAGCTTTCAAAAGTCTGTCTACAAACTCTTGAAATGGCTCATCATCCAGGCCTTGCTTAATATTAGACAAGCTAGTACTTAAGTCTCCCTTCACAGGCAATCCTAGCCAAGCTTTTCTTATTGCAGCAGCTATCTGTTCAAACACAGCAGGTGAATGATGAGTCTGATTGTTATTTCCTTCAAATCGACCTTCTCCCAACAGCATTTCCAAGTCCCACTCACCATTACCTCTTGGGCACTGAGCACAGCAATTCTCTTAGCATTCTCTCTAAATTGTGTTAACCATAATAAAAAATCTCTTCCTGACAAAAACGCCTTGGCTACCATTTTCCGATTTGTAGGAGTTAAATATGACTCAGTGAGAGACTTAAAAAGTGCCACAGTAAAAGGAGCGGTGGGCCCATATTGAGAAGCTACCATTTTTAATTCTTTTAGAAGCTTAAATTTGAGTTGATTATATTGTCTAAATCTATTGCCTTGCTGATATAAGAACTCTATCACTGGGAAAGCATACCCAGAGATATCCTCCCCTCTCTTTGCAGCCTGATGAACTGACCTCTCCAGAGGGGAAAGTGTCTCTTTGATCTTTTAAAATTTGAATTGTTCATCAGCATATGAGGTGGCTTGTTTACACCTCCCCAGGTGGGCCCGCCAGGATTTCCATACCTGGCAGCCTCTTCTTCTAAATCTGCTTCCTCAGCAGAACTAAGCTCATTGTCCTCTGAGTCAGATGCAATTTTTGCTATTTCTGCTCAAAGGCTCCTATAAGGATATTGAGTTCAGATGAGTCCAAAAGACCATCTGAATACGACTGTTGTCTGATTTTCTCTCCTCCTTTAGCGATTCCAGACAATCATGGACCTCACTTAATTTTTCATGTACTTCTTCTTTGTGGGATTCCCTAATAGCAGCATTTACAATAGCCCATAAAGAGAACATAATCTCTCCCACTTCCTTATCTTTTAAAATTTGTCCTATTCTTTTTTACTGTTTACTGTTTAACATCGCATTCTCAGGGAACCTGGGACAACAAGTTTCTACAACATCTAGAAATTCTTCTAAAGTTCTCATTTTAAAACCCACTCCTTGTGTTTGAATCAAGCCTTTTAAAGACTTCAAAAATGCTTCTTGAATGCTTTGTCCCATATTGTGCTGTCCACGGCACTCACCAATTTCTCCAGCGGAAAACCAGAGAAACACTTCAACTTTGCTGTATCTGTATTGGGGCCCCAAATCACAGTGTTCCTCGGAGTTACCAGGATCCTGGATTTCAGCACCACCTGTAGTCACCAGCAGCTTCTCAGTTATGTAACCCCTGTACAGAGGGCTGGGAATTGGAGAGATAAAGAACACAAGGAGGGACACCAAGACAGAATCTGATCAAAGTGTCGAACTTTACTGCTCATCAGTTCACTACAAAGTTAAAAAGCTAAATACAAGGCAGGGTAACCATGGCAACACATATCTCAGTATCTTCCCACTTTCTCAGTGACCAGAGCAACAAATGTAGGGACAAGGACATTCCCAGGCTTACTGGCCAAACTGCATGATACAGCAAAACACCGAATATGTGACAAGTCACAAAATAGCTGCTAAGAAAGAATGGCTACTACTGAAAGACCCAGGGGAGGGAAGTCCATCTCCCGACTCCTGACACTCAGGATATCATTGCCACCCCAAAACTCGCAAGAGACCTTCTTGATGCAATCGCAAGAGGTTTATTTCGGGGGGGGGGGATCAGTGCACTGAGGGCACCACCCATATCCCACGCAGGGGTAGGAGCTGAGACCACAATGTGGGGGAGAGTAGAGTATTTAAACTACAACCCAAAGGGGTGAGGGGAAATACAAGTGGAAAGTACCAGCCCAGCCCATTGTTTACCACAACCCAAGGTGGGAGGAGAAATACAGGTGGAATTTACCAGCCCATTGTTTACCATAACTGAAGGGGGTGAGGGGGAATGCAGGTAGAATGTACCAGCCCATTGTTTACAATAACTGAAGGGGGTGAGGGGGAATGCAGGTAGGATGTACCAGCCCATTAGTTAGTCAGCAGGAAACATCCTACACCTGTTTTTCTCAGGAATGAATTTAATCTTACTTCACCATCAGCTTTGTGGTTAGCCAGTTCCTGGAGCATGGCTGGCCTGACTCCACCGCCTGCCACGGGGGTCTCCAAAAATTTTATTCCTCTCACTACAATCGAAAAAAAATATATAAAAAGAATTGAAATTTCTCAATTATTTGTGTGATAGCCAGGTTAAAAGAGAAACTGCAAAACAAACACAACTATATAAAATTCCCATTAACATAAAGTTTAAAGGATTAAAAAAACATTTTATTCAACAAGCATTAATTGTATCTGCATTGTGTTCTATATTTATCATGTATGGTGGGCACACTATGCTTTTGAAAGTCTTTGAACTTCTGGAACTAAACTACAATAGAAAACTCTATGTATGGTGTACTTTCTCATAATAATGTTTGTAAATGGTAACCAAGACAAGGTGTGCACTGCTTGAGTCCTCCAGGAAAAGGTGTTAAATGGCATTCAGAAATGTGAGTTCAGTGCTTCCTGCAGTCTGGACAAGGACACTTCCTACGAAACGCATCAGTAGATGTTTCTGTCTTATGTAAACTTCAGAATTCTCACACAAATCCAGATGACAGAGTCTAGCACCCACTCGGCCTACTCAGAAGGCAGTCCTCTGCTCCTAAAGCCATGCCACACACAATAGCACAAGGCACAAGCAGGCACAACTACAGAATCAAGAGAACGAACATTAGGGATATCTGAAAAGTCAGAACAAATTAACTCTTTATGGAAAAGAAAGCCTAAGTCTTTCTTTTTATGTATAACAATGTATAATACACATTTAAAGTTTAAATGATTCTTTCTCATCTGGTTTACAATGCTCCACCAAAGACTACCAAAGAAAGACCCAAACACTAGGCACTAGAAGCCTTGTTTTGGGTTGTTGATCAGAGTAGTCCAAGAGACTCCCAAAAAAACAGCCTATTGTTACTGCCTTTGGTTGCCCCCCCCCAAGAGGTGGAAAGTAAGTCTGTTGCTGAAGACACCATGCCTTTTAGATAACTGACTTCTCCCTGAGGAGAATGTACATGCAAGCTTCCAAAGGAGGGAAGCAAGCAACAGTCTTACACCTATAACACCTATGGACAACAATGCCAGCATCAGAGCATAACACTGAGGGTGCAGTAGTAGCACATATACCATGACAGTAACCAATAGCTCCCAAATTAGACTTAATACCTGCTCAATAAGTGGAAATCATGCCTGGTACTGGACACCTAGCCAACTACTAAGGGCTAGTGAAGTCACAAATCTTGAAGAAGAACCTACAACCCCTACTGTATTAATCCAGGACAATCTCTACCTACACTATAATACTTGTTTTTATACCCACAGATAAATGTAATACTCAGCCCTCATCAAGAAAACATCTCTTTGGAGCAGACAGAGGGACTGTTACATAAAACCATAACCAATCAAAATGCGGAGTTGTGGAGACTAGTCCCAACGGCTACACCTAAAAACAACTCCCTCAGCTAAAGCTCAGGGAACATCATAGAAGAGGGAGTATAATTATTCTAAGATCCAGAAGATTGGGTAGTTTGCTGGGAGATTGTGTCTCCTAGTAATGTCAAAGGCTATACTCAGAAAATCTTAAATATAAATTTTTAAAAAGGCATGGAAACAGGAGATACATGTGTAATATATACATAAAGTATGGTACATATTTATAGTACACTTTAAAAATAGACAGGAGGGGTATACACTAAAGGGGAAATAAAGAAAGAATATACAGATTTTTGCCAGGCATGGTGGCACACACACATTGAATCCCAGTGCTTGAGAGGCAGAGACAGGAGCTGGTGGATCTCTGTGAGTTCAACTCCAGCCTGGTCCACAAAGTTAGTTCTAGGCCAGTCAGAGCTACAAAGTGAGAGCCTGACTAAAAATAAAAATACAATATTGTAAATCTATACAAATATAGATATAAAACATAGCACAGCTAATTACCAATGATTATTGCTGTAATTATAGTTATTATACCTCTATATAGTTATCAGTATGGGATGGGTTACCCCAGTGTCACCACAAATAGATGAGGATGTGAATATGGGCCAATGGGACATAAACACTTTTCAGCTTCACTGAAAAGGTAAAGCCTTTTAGGAGCACCATTGTATGTGTAATTCATTGATGACCAAAAATATCTTATGCAATTCACACTTGTGTATCAATACTTACCATAAATTAAAACAAGTGGTTTCACAATAATCAGTGGAGTTATGTTCCAAAAGTGCTCTGTCTCTTATTCCTAGGAGTAAGTAATACCATTTTGGAGTAAGCAACTTAACATAAATTAAGGGTTATACATCAGGAATAGTTAGATCATGCTTATTTTGTGTGTTCAATGAAATGGTTAGTTGCTAATTAAAACTGTGATATAATAAAGACATTCTTGCTTCCCAAGTTAGTTTATATGTTTTATGTAATTTTGAAGTCTCATATTTTTCAGAATCTTACCACACAAAAGTACATGTCAAAGGAACAAACAGCAAAGTCATTTGTGAGGAAAGTTATAGAATAAATGTTCCCCACTCCATATCACTCACACAATTTTACTCATCAACATCAACAAAGCATTTGTGGTCAAAAGACTATTATTACCTGTAATCAGGAAACCACATTTAAGTCAGGAAGGCTCAATGCTAAGCAGAGGAGAATGCAGACAAGATAAAGGCCTGGAAACTTCCAAAAGGAATCATCTGTGGATGCCCAGGCCATAGTGCTAGGGATTACCTGGTGCATAAATGTCTCTCCTATCAAAAGCAAAGTGTTGATCCTGGTTGCTCCCACATGTTGGTATTGAATGAGTAGCTTTACAGCTGATGCTCTCAGTTAACACTTGCTCAAAATCAACCTATTCCTCATTTTTTCAGGAACTAAAGACATTTTTTTCCATCTAATCCAATCCAGGGCTGGTTTGCCTTGCATCATCACATCAGGTTTTATTCTGGTTTTCCTCCAATTGTCTATAGAGTTATTTGTCAGAACAGTGACTGCTGAGAAGCATTTAAGAGTCTGGGCAACAGTCACTAAACAATAATGAAGCAGATAGTAGAAGATTTATATTTTATGAGGAGAGCAAGACTACATAGTGTCTATATGAAGAGCCAGATTGACTTTTCTTGGTTCGGCAAAAGACAGTTTTCTTCACAAATGTTATCATTCTAGTAGCAATGGTGTGAATTGCTCCCACAGGGAGCCAAAAGGAAACCTGTGGAAGTTTTATTATCTACAATACTTACTTTTTTCTGTGACAGGGTTTCTTTATGTATTGCTGACTGTCCTGGAACTCACTCCATATAGTAGGATGGCATCTAACTCACAGATATCTGCCTGTGTCTGCCTACCTAGGGCTAAAATTAAAGGCATTTACCACCACCACCAGGTGTATCCATAATACTTTAGTTAGTAAATTTTTTTTTATATTTTGTAAGTTTTATTTATTTTTTTTAAATACTTTATTTTTTTTCTTCAAGTTACATCTCAGTAACAAACCCCTCCCTATTCCCCCTTCCTATCCCGCCCTTCCACCCTTTAAACTAGGCTGTTAGAGCTTCAGAGTCATGGGCCATATTACTTATTATCTCAGACAATATGAAGGACCAAAGGCTTGATCTTTACCTTGGCTTGGTAAGTTCATATAGGTGGAATAATTACTATTAAGTGCATTTAAAAGCAAAGGAAAATAAGAAGTTCCCTTTAGACTAGGAGAGGTACCAACTGTTAAGAATAATATGCAGCCACTTCCTTAGAATGTCTCAAATGTGGGCTTAGCAACTGTGACCTACTCATGAAGTACAGGCTACAAACTAAGAATGATCTTCAGATTTTTTAAAAAGGTGGCTAAGGACTCTATCAAATAGAAAAGGATGATGGAGTACAAGATGTACATGGCTCACAAAGTGTCAATAATTTACCCTCTTTTTAAACATTTTAAACATTTATTTATTAATTCAACTTATATCTCCATCACGGCCCCCTCCCTCCACCCTCCAATCCCACCCTGCCACCCTCTATCCCTTCTCCCACCCATCCCACTACTCCGGTGGGGGGTGTCTCCACATATCAACCCCCTTCAGTTCATCAGACATATGAGGGCTAAGAACTTCCTCTTGTACTGGGGGCCTACATGACAGCTCAACTAGAGTGAAGTGTCCCAATAACAGGTAACAAAGATCCTGGTTCTGTTCCTTTGGGTCTGTTGGTTGTAGGGTAGCTATCCTGTACTATATGGCTAAAATCCAGTTATAAGTGAATACATGCCATGTGTATCTTTCTGGGTCTGTTACTCTCTTATCTTTATCTTTACAGGAACTACTAGCCAACCTCTAGCCTAATCAGTACCCATATCAGAGAAAAACTTTACTCAAAACATGACCCTCCTCAAATCATATTATAAGTAGAGAAAACACAATAGGGTGAATTGAGGGCGCACTAATTTTAAATTAAAACACGACCCAACCACAATACACAATATGCAGCAGGAGAAGCAGCTTATTCCTGGCATCTTGGACAGAAGTTTCCTATACAATATGATCATGTTATCCCAGGTTTTTGTTTGCTGTAAACCCATGTCATCAAAACAGATGATATTCTAGAAAAATAGGAGACATTCTAGAAAACTTCTGTTTGGGATTTTAATAGCTGTAATTTTTTCAGGTTTGTCAAAGTCAAATATCTTTTGTTTTTACAAAATATTGGAAGGGAGGGCAGAGGGTTTTGAATGAAGAGTGCAAAGCCTTGCCTAATTCAATGCAGAGAAAACTGAGACAAGTTCAATTTGCTCGATCTAATAGGAGCCATCATTTGGAATGCCTTAGGGAGGAAACATGACTACATTTTAGCAATTGTGGGGGTTGTGACTTTTCAAAAGGAAAATGCTTAAATGCCATTTAGATTTACATATTTATAACCCATAAAAGAAGGCAACTGCATAAAAACCTACTTGGAGGCCCTCAAGAGTTCTTTAGATGTGATATCAATCCAAGCTTTACCTCTATAGCATTTCCAGATTAATTTAGCTACAGCAGGACATGAGTAAGTGTGTTCATGCCTTTCTACAAAATATCCAGTCACACTTCACTATGAGGCAAGTTGGTTGCTATCATGCTTTGGTTTATGGAAAAATTTTCCACGCAGATGCTTGAGGTAGAATCAGCTGGCTACTCACGTTTTTCCAGGTTTTGCCAGATTTTACCATTACCATTCACAACCACATATTCACTAGTTTCTTTTCAGAACCCACCAGGCTGTGTTATGATGTATACTATCATGGAATTCTAGAACTTGAGAACTTTTTTTTTCCTCTTTGAGAATTTCACACATATATACAGTGTATTTGATTAACTAACTGTCCTTCCCTGTTCCACCTCCTCTCTGAGAACATTCTCGAAACTTGCTGCCATCCTTTCATGGCCCTCTGCGTCTAATAAATGCCACCCTCATTTGCATAGGTATAGGGCCATCTGGAGCATGGGTATCCTATCTGGAGCCACTTCTATGTATAAAATTCCTGCTCCAGCACACCTCAACTGGCAAAGCTCCTAATCTAAGCATGGAGCTCCTCTCCCACCTGTGCTGAAATTTTGACTAGTTTGACCTTGTGCAGGCAACTACAACCAACCACTGTGAGTTCATGAGCACAACAGAGAACAGTAGTTTTGTTGTTCAGTTACATAAGACCTTAATGTAGGGATATCACTTAGTACAGCTTGTTTAGTTTGAATAAGCATTAGACTATTTAATATAAATTTGAATTTGAATTTAATTTGAAATTTTCTATAGTATTTATGATTCCAATAGTATATTCAAAATATTTTATAAATTTACAGAATATACTAGTTATGGCACTTTGTTGACTGTTTTAGGAAAACAGATTTATTAAGATTTAATTCACATGAAGTTAATATAAAGTTCAAGAGAATTTGGAATTAAGTATTATCACAACCTATTTTCATAATGTTTATGATAGCCCACGAGGCTCCATTTTTTTGAGAGCAATTCTTTGAGTGTAACATCATGACATCTATTTATTAACACATTTTATTTTTGTTATTAAAAATATGAAAGAAAATTTCTTTAAAACTATTTTTTGTGTGTCATTAATGTGTTCAACATAACCTCAGAGGGCACCAGAATGCACTGTGTCATATTAAAAAAATGAAAGCAAACACTCCTTGTGGGACGGTTGTACCAAGAGTAAGCCCAAATTTGATTCTCTGCTTTTCTCCCTGAATCTTCCATCCATCTATAATCTGTGGCTACTGTCCTTGCTCTAGACCATAGGTTCTCAACCTGTGGGTCAAGACCTCTTTGAGGTTGCATGACATATATTTGCATTACAATTCATGACAGTAGCAAAAATACAGTTGTGAAGTAGCAAAGAAAATGATTCTATGATTGGGGGGGTTCACTACAATATGAGGGACTTTATTAAAGGGTCCCAACTGTAGGAAGTTTGAGAACCACTGCTCTAGACTGTCTGTTGTGTGTCCTTATGTCTCCCTAACAAAGAGCTTTTCTCTATATTTATTAAATAGCACAGAAAGTATAGTGTGGGAAAAGGATGAGGAATTCTTTGAAGAAATCTTTAGCAGAGTTTACAAGGGGTGTTGTGGGGGAGTGGAAGAAGCCCTGAATATTTGAAGGCCTGGGTGAATGTGTGCTGTCAGCATAAGCCAGCCCATGTCATGGACCCTAGCCTCAGACCCACGGAATATGACATAGCCAACCCAAGGCCTGTGAGGCTCACAGTGAGGGCAAAGCCTTCCTCTGGTTCATGTGCAGTTGTTGACAGTGTGTGTAGAAAACTTTCACTGTGATTTTCTTCTGTGGTTTTCTCCCTGACATCTTGGGTATTTATATCCTGAAAACTGATCCCCTACAGAAATTGCTCCTACTGACATTAATGAAACCACTTCCTTGATCCGCCTTTGTACCAAAAACCCTGCGGCTGTGTGCTTACCTTTTCTTCATTCCCACACAGCCCTGGTCAGGTATGTATATGGGGCCTTGCTGAGTGCTGCTGGTATAAGGCACTTTACTGACCCTAACAGACCCAGAATAATAAATGGCACTGCAAACACACATTATCATACTATATCTGTATGTTATTTCTAAAGTTTATGGTAGATATTTGTTCTATTAAGGTTGCTTCCAACCTGTTGGCTGCTTTCAGCAAAAGATTACTACAACACATACATTATTTTGGGCTTTGGACCAGCATATAATTTAAGATTTAAGTGATGTATTAGTTTAGGTTGTAAATGCTGAATTCATGGGACATCCAAGTAAGATTAGTACATTGTTCTTTTAAAGACAAGTTAACTTATATAGGCTACATAAACTTACAGGTTGAGTATCCTACACAGTAGGATAAAAGCTTAAATACATAGTCTTAAATGATTTTAATGGGTAATATTAGCTTGGATGTAAAGTCCAGTAAAAGTTAAATCTTTTTTTAACATAAGAGATATTATTTACAAAATTGTTTCACAACCTTTTTGCTTCAACATTAAAAAATATATAATTATTTTGAAATATTAGCTGCTGGTTTGTGTTGCTTCTTAAGCACCATGAGGAGGGCCACTCAGAAAGATCATTTGAAAAACTGAACTAGGGGGATCCAAGATTGCAGGGGCCCATGCAGACATATTTTGATCTTGGGGAAAACAGCCATAAAGCCATAGAGTTATAAGACACTGTGCAAAAAATCTGAGTGACTCGACCTACCTGGGTTTCACCCAGCTAGCCAGGGACCATTAAAAGTTCCTGGGCAGGACTCTCCCTCCCTCTCTTGGACACTGGGAACCCCCACCAGGACAGACACAGGGTGAGATCCATTCTAATACCCAGCAGGCACTGGGTTACTCATCAGCCTACTGGGCCTCCCATATCCCATGCAGGTATTCCGGCTATTTAGTGAAAGGTTTTGGACCCGTGGGAGTGCCACGCACTCTTAGCAGCAAGCAGCAGGCGCGCATTGGCTGGGTGCGCAGCAGCTGACAGTTCCACAGCACCTCAGCCCAACAGCCAGCGGGTCCACAGCTGCATTTTGGAAAGCACAGACATATCTGTGCACCCCTAGAGGGGTGCTGGACGGGCCCCTCTATTGGATTTACAGTCATGGGGAAAAAAACACTGCAGCTGGACTGAGCTGAGGGACAGCCTTCCGGCTGCAGGTTACGCTCCACTGTGGTGTATGGGAACTTGGATGACAGTGGCTTCATTTGCCAGTATCCAAAGCCAGCTCCATACACACATAGGAGGAGCTGTGAGAGTGGCAGAAAAGGCTACAGGGGTGGAAGGCGGATTTACCCACCACAGGGTCCAAACCTGGGCAAAGTGAGAGGTCTTTATTATTATTATCAGACTTTTTTTGCTAGTACGGGCCCTTCCTGCAGGAAACCAGGGCTTAAGCATATATAGCTCCACCCCCTGGATCAGTGAGGTTTCGACCTGTGAGACACTGCTGAGTGACTCACCTTACAGGTATGGATTCAGGTCCTCTCAAGACTCCAACAGGCCTTGGGACCTCCAAACTCCACAGAATCTGTGCCTGGGCACACAGGACCATACCACCAGAGTCAATGCAGGCTGAACACTCAATGTGCAATATAGAGACCTTTGTCTTGGGAGCAGTGAAACAATCATGGGCCATTCCTTATTGCCTAGGAATAGGCTGCACCAGCTCACAGTGAGTCTGGCTATTAGATGCACATTGACCCTGAGAACCCCCTGCGAGCAGCCGGGGAGGATCACAAACACAGTCTAACACATAAGCTGCAGGGGAGCTACAACCCCACCCAACAGCCTGAGGCCTGCCAACCTGCACTGTCATCTATAGGAAGGCCAGTTGGATCTCAGGAATCTACAGGAACACATCACCATCACAACCCCTCATATGAGTCCCCAATTGGTACAAAACAGGAAGGGATGAACTCTCGGAGATACACAAACACAAGGCCCCATACAGCCAGTGGAAAGCGACAGATCGCCAAGCAATTTGACTACTACACCAAAGCACCCCCTTTGGATCCATGCCCAGAAGACAATAGAAGCAGATAGCTAAGAACATCCAAATGGCTAAAGGTCTGAGAAAAACAGAAGTCAGGGAGGCATGACTCCAATAAAACACAACTATGCTAGTACATCGAGTCCTGACCATCTCACCACAGCTGAAACACATGAAAACGATGACAATTCTACATTATGGAAAGTGATAGAGTCCTTTCAAAAATTTAAATCTATGAAGGAATACAAAGAAGCCACAATTTCACAAGCGAGAGCCATGGATAATACTATTAGAGAGCTCCAATCCAAAGTGGTTCAACTTGAACATGAAAAAGAGAGGGCAATGAAAGATTTCCAGGAAAAAACAAGCAAATTGGAGCAGGAAATGTACAAAATGAATAAAATCAATCAAGTCATGAAAATGGAAATGGAAACAATAAAGAAAACACAGTAAGAGTTAAAAGTGGAAATGGAGAATCAAGGGAAGAGAATAGGAACTACAGATATGAGTATCAAAAATAGGATACAAGAGATGGAAGACAGGATCTCAGGCATCAAAGATTCGAAGGAAGAAATCAGTACAGCATCCAAAGAAAATGTGAAAGCTAAACATCTCTCACCCACAACATCCAAGAAATCAAGGACTCAATGAAAAGACTGAACCTAAGAATTACAGGCATAGGGGAAAGAGAAGACGCCCGACTTCAAGATACAGGAAATATCTTCAACAATATCATAGAAGTAAACTTCCCAAACCTAAAGAAAGACATGCCAATAAAAATTCAAGAGGCATACAGAACACCAAACAGATTAGATCAGAAAAGAAACTCCTCTAGCCACATAATAATTGAAACTCGAAATGTACAGAACAAAGAAAGAATATTAAAAGCTGTAAAAGAAAAAAGTCAACTCACATATAATGGCAGACCCATCAAAATTACACCTGACTTCTCATCAGAAACTTTAAAAGCTAGAAGGGCCTGGACAGATGTTCTACAAGCCCTGAGAGGACACATGCCCAGCCAGACTACTATACCCAGCAAAATTCTCTATCAACATAGATGGAGAAAACAAGATACTCCATGATAAAATCAAATTTAAACAATATCTACCCACAAACCCAGCCCTGCAGAAGATCCTAGAAGGAAAATTCCAACCAGGGAAGAAAACTACACCCAAGAAAACAGAGGAAATAGAACTAAAGCAAAAGAAGCACAGAACGACCACCTATCCAAAATGATGGGAAATAACAACCCCTGGTCAGTAATATCCATCAACATCAATGGACTCAACTCCCCAATAAAAAGACACAGACTTACAGATTGGATCCATAAACAAGACCCATCTTTTTGATGAATACAAGAAACATATCTCACTATCAAAGATAGACACTATCTCAGAGTAAAGGGCTGGAAAAAGGTTTTCAAAGTAAATGGACCCAGGAAGCAAGCTGGAGTAGCCATTCTAATATCAAACAAAATAGACTTCCAAATGAAGTTAATAAAAAAAAGACAGTATTACATACACACTAAAGGAAATATTCATCAAGAGGACATCTCAATATTAAACATCTATGCCCCAAATATAAAGGCACCTACATTTGTAAAAGAAATGCTTCTAAAACTTAAATTGCACATCTATCCCAACACACTAGTAGTGGGAGACTTCAACACCCCACTCACAACAATGGACAGATCATCAAGACAGACACCAAACAGAGAAATAATGAGTCTAACAGAGGTCAAGAACCAAATGGACCTAACAGATATCTACAGAACGTTTCACCCAAACAAAAAACAATACACCTTCTTCTCAGCACCACATGGAACCTTCTCCAAATCGACCATATAGTTGGACACAAAGATAGCTTCAACAGATACAAGAAAATTGAAATAACCCATTGTATCTTATGAGACCACCATGGAATAAAGTTGGACTTCAACAGGAAAAGAATCAACAGAAAGCCTGCACACATATGAAAATTTAACAACTCTTTACTGGATGACTACCGGGTCAGGAAAGAAATAAAGAAGGAAATCAAAGACTTCTTAAAATCCAACAAAAATGAAGGCACAACATACCCAAACCCATGGGACACAATGAAAGATGTGCTCCGAGGAAAGTTCATAGCACTAAGTGCCTTCAAAAAGAAAATTGTGACAGCTCATATTAGTGAAGTAACAGCTAAACTGGGTGAATTGGAAAAAAAAGAAGCAAACACTCCCAAGAGGAGCAGAAGAGAGAAATCATCAAACTTAGGGCTGAAATCAACAACTTAGAAACAAAAAGAACTATACAAAGAATCAATGAAACCAAGAGTTGGTTCTTCGAGAAAATCAACAAAATAGACAGATCCTTAGTCAAATTAACTAAAAGGCAAAGGGAAAAACCCCAAATCAACAAAATCAGAAATGAAAAGGGAGAAATAACAACAGACATTGAGGAAATTCAGAGAATATTTGGGTCCTACTTTAAAAATCTATACTCCACCAATTTGAAAACTTAAGCAAAATAGACAATTTTCTTCATAGATTCCACCTACTGAAGCTAAATCAGGAACAGGTTAACAGATTAAATAGCCTATAACCTCTAAGGAAATAGATACAGTCATTAAAAATCTCCCAACCAAAAAAAGCCCAGGGCCAGCTGGTTTTAGCACAGAGTTCTACCGAACCTTCAAAGAGGAGCTAAGACTAACACTCTTCAAGCTCTTTCACCAAATAGAATCAGAAAGAACACTGCCAAACTCATTCTATGAGGCCACAGTCACCCTGATTCCTAAACCACACAGAGACCCATCAAAGAAAGAGAACTTCAGACCAATCTCCCTCATGAACATAGATGCAAAAATACTTAATAAAATACTAGCAAACCGAATTCAAGAACACATCAAAAGTATCATACACCATGATCAAGTAGGCTCCATCCCAGGAATGCAGGGATGGTTCAACATAAGAAAGTCTATCAACATAATTCACCATATAAACAAGATGAAAGAAAAAAAAACACATGATAATCTCACTAGATGCAGAAAAAGCATTTGACAAAATCCAACACTCCTTCATGCTAAAAGTTCTGGAGAGAATGGGCATACAAGGACCATACCTAGAAATAATAAAGGCAATCTATAGTAAGCCAGTGGCCAACATCAAATTAAATGGAGAGAAACTTGAAGCATTTCCTCTAAACTCAGGGACAAGACAAGGATGCCCACTTTCAACATATCTCTTCAATATAGTACTTGAAGTTCTTCCTAGAGCAATAAGACAACTAAAAGAGGTCAAGGGGATACAAATTGGAAACGAAGAAGTCAAATTATCCCTATTTGCAGACGATATGATAGTATACATAAGCGACCCCAAAAATTCCACCAGAGAACTTACAGCTGATAAACACCTTCAGCAAGGTGGCTGGATACAAAATTAATTCAAAAAAAAATCTGAAGCCCTTCTTTATACAACAAACAAATGGGCTGAGAGAGAAATAAGGGAAACAACTCTCTTCACAATAGCCACAAACAATATAAAATACCCGGGGGTAACTCTAACCAAGCAAGTAAAGGACCTGTACAACAAGAACTTCAAACCCTTGTAGAAGGAAATTGAAGAGGCTTTAGAAGATGGAAAGATCGTCCATGCTCATGCATAAGTAGCATCAACAAAATAAAAAAGGCCATCCTACCAAAAGCAATATATAGATTCAATGCAATTCCTTTCAAAATACCAACACGATTCTTTTTTTTTTTTTTTTTTTTTTTGTTTGTTTGGTTTATTTGGGTATGTTTTTTGTTTGTTTGTTTTGTTTTTGTTTTTTGAGACAGGTTTTCTCTGTGTAGCAGCTCTAGCAATCCTTGACTCACTCTCTAGACCAGGCTAGCCTTGAACTCATGGAGATCTGCCTGCCTCTGCCTCTTGAGTGCTGGGATTAAAGGCCAGCATTAAACATCTTCCAACACGATTCTTAATAGATCTGGGAAAAGCTATTCTCAATTTCATATGGAACAACAAAAAACCTAGAATACCTAAATCAGTCCTATAAAAAACATTTGGAGGTATCACCATCCAAGATTTCAAGCTGTACTACAGAGCAATAGTAGTAAAAACAGCATGGTATTGGTATAGAAACAGACCAGTAGATCAATGCAATCGAATTGATTACCCAGAAATGGACCCACACACATAAGGCCACTTAATTTTTGACAAAGAAGCCAAAACTGCACAATGGAAAAAGGACAGCAACTTCAACAAATGGTGCTGGTCCAACTAGATGTCCACTTGTAAAAGCATGAAATTAGACCCATACTTATCACCTTGTACAAGACTTAAGTCCAAGTGGATCAAAGACCTTAACATAAGGCCGGTCACACTAAATCTACTAGAAGAGAAAGTGGGAAAAACCCTTGAACTCATTGGCACAGGTGACAACTTCCTGAACAGAACACCAACAGCTCAGGACCTGAGATCAACAATCAATAAATTGGACCTCATGAAACTGAAAAGCTTCTGTAAGGCAGAAGACACTGTCATTCAAACAAAATGGCAGCCTACAGACTGGGAGAAAATCTTCTCCAACCTCACATTTGACAGAGGCCTAATATCCAAAATCTAAAAAGAACTCATAAATTAAGTACCAAGAAACGAAATAATAATCAAAAAAATGGGGGATGGAGCTAAATAGAGAATTCACAAAGGAGGAATCCCTAATGGTTGAGAGACACTTGAAGAAATTCTCGAAATCCTTAATCATTAGAGAAATGCAACTCAAGATGACTCTGAGATTCCATGTCATACCTGTCAGAATGTCTAAGATCAAAAGCTCAAATGACAGCACATGCCGGTGAGGGTGTGGAGAATGGGGAACCCTACTCCATTGCTGGTGTGATTGCGGGCTTGTGCAACCACTATGGAGGTCAGTCTGGTGATAACTTAGAAAACTTGGAATAGCTCTGCCTCAGGACCCAGCCATACGACTTCTGGGTATACATACACAAGACTCCTCACCGAATCACAAGGAAGTTTCCTCATTTATGTTCATAGCAGCCTTATTTGTAATAGCTAGAAACTGGAAACAGCCCAGATGTCCCCCAACCGAAGAATGGATTAAAAAACCGTGGTACATCTACACAGTGGAATAGTACTGAGCTATCATAATCAAGGAAATCATGCAATTTGCAGCCAAATGGATGGAACTAGAGAAGCTCATCCTGAGTGAGCTAACCCAGACTCAGAAGGATGCACATGACATCTATTCACTTATAGTAGGATTTTAGCTATATAGTAAAGGATATCTATACTACAACCAACGCACCAAAGGGAACATGGACATAGACTTTTTGTTTGCTTGTTTGTTTATTTTTTAGTTTTCTCTCCCTGGCAGTGAGATACTTTTCAGTGGTGGTACTGCCTTGTAGCTCCCCAGTGTATGAGGAGGCTCTTGGCCCTCATATGACTTCTGAACTGGGGTGAGGGACTGTTATTTAGGGATACTCCACTCCAGAGGAGTGTGATGGAAGGGTTAGGGGGTAGAGGGTGACAGGGAGGGTCTGGGAAGGGGGGAAAGAAGACAATAAGATGGAGATATAACCTGCAGCAACAAATAAATTTATTTATTAAAAAAAAGAAAAACTGAACTAAATTTTACAAGAAAAACAATTGTCTACTTCAAAATTAAGCCTAATAATTCTCTTCTTTTATGAGATACACCAATATTATATATAATAGTAAGTCAGCCATAGGTACTGGAGTTTCTAAAATTTTTGTTTTAGACATAGATATTTTTTACTTTTTTTTCAACATTTAATTCTTTGTTATGTTTATTTATTACTTCAGGTTACATCTCCATCACAGTGCCCTCTTTCCACCCCTCCCATTCCCCCCTCCCAACCTCTACACCCTGTCCCTTCCATCCCACTCATCTGGAGTGTAGTGTCTCTACATAACTTATCCCCCACCCAAGTTCAGCAGTCATATGAGGGCCAAGAGCCTCCTTATACACTGGGGGCCTACAAGGCAGCACCACTAGGGCAAAGTGTCTCATTGACAGGTAACAAAGTCTATGTTCCTGTTCCCTTTGGTACATTGGTTGTAGTATAGTTATCCTGTACTATATAGCTACATTAAACGAAGATGGAGTATTCATTAAGAATTATGAGCTACTGATTCTGTTACATGAATGGACATATAGGGAGACAGTAACAATAATTCACAGTTACTTAACTAGTATAAAACATTAGTTAATTTCCAATAGCAATAAAGATTATTGCATATAGTTACATTAGATTTACAAGCCTAGTTCAAGACCTGCTAGTTATTTCACTGATTTTTTTTCATGTCTGTAACCCCATAGGGATTCTGAGATCATAGCTATATCTTGGTAATTTATTTAATCATATAGGTGACATGTATTCTGCTGGAACTTTAGAGTACTTTTTTTCCAACATATCCTAACCATTAAAGACAGAAAGATGAATACAAAAAAAAATTGCAAGTTGTCACACTATCATTTAACAGTGATTTCAAATGTAAGTCAGGGAACTGTTAAAGATTTTCACTGAGCAAGAGATTTTAGTAACCAAAGAAACAATTTTATTTTGCTTAAGACATCTGTAATTTAATATACATGCTGAAATATGTCCTTTGCTAGTTTTTTGTTTTGTTTTTGTTGTTGCTTTGTTTTGCTTTGCTTTGCATTCCTTTGTTTTGTTTTGGTTTTGGTTTTTGGTTTTTTGTTTTTTGGATATTGGAGACAAAATTTCTCTGTTTAACAACCCTGGCTGTCCTGGAACTTGCTTTGTAGACCAGTATGGCCTCGAACTCACAGGCATCCGCCTGCCTCTGCCTTCAAAATTCTGGGATTAAAGGTGTGTGCCACTACACCTGGCCTACTAGTTTACTTTTAAAGACAAAGTTTCTCATTAAATTGTTGTAGAATATGAATCAATTTATTTTCCCCAGATAACTTTAGGTAATATTTTTTTCTGAAGGATCTGATGTTCTTACTAATGGGATTATAAATTTGCCAACTATTTGTGCCTCTCAGAGGGAAAGCTCTTTTGCTGCCTAAATAAAGTCCTTCAGGAGTGCAGTAGAAGAGGAATTATTATACTAATGCATTTGGTGGCATTAAGACAGGTCCTTGTATTTATTAGCCAGTATGCAATACTAGTTACTTCAACAGTTGTTCTTATAATATCTGTAGCATCCTTAACAAAGGTTTCAAAATCTAGAATAGTGTCCATTTGAGTTTGTTTCACTGAAGAGCCATTAGCCACAAGGATTGACAGCTCATTAAGTTTGAAAAGTATTTAGAAAGAGCTGGAAAATGCTTCAATGGTTTGGAGCACTTGTTGCTTTTGCAAAGGACCTGAGTTCAATACTTAACACTCATATGGTAGTTTATAACCTTCTCTAACTCCAGTTCCAGGAAATCTAATGCTCTCTTCTGTCCTCTTTGGGTACCAGGCACACATGTAGTGCACACCTATCTATGCATTCAGGTGAAACACTCATACACATAAATTAAAATAAATAAATTTTAAATGCCTACAAAATATCCAGCAAATGACTAGGAGCTTCTAAATCGCAGCATCATGTTTACATTTATTTCTTAAATTTCCAAATCCAAGTCACAAATTATTTATAAAATCAGAAAACAAAATTACATTTTCACATTTAAGCCTACTTTGAAATATAGCTGTAATATATTCTTAAACCTAGATTTTATTTTTTGTTTTAATATTAATCTATTAAGACTTAATGATTTCTTATTTTTTGTTTGCCACAATTTTATTCTTTAAATTTCATTTGTACTCTGATTAAACAATTTTGTCATCTGAAGGAGCAAAAAGCTAATAATTTAGTGCAGAATTTCAATGGAAATTCATCTTTGTATGTTAACAAGTACAGCAATCAGTATTAATATCTTGCTTCTGTGATTCAGTGGTTAGGAATCTGTAATACGTGGAGTAAGCGCATCTCTAAATATCTTGAGACTGTCTCTACTTGCTCATGACCTAGGTCACAGGTCAGGAAAGTTTGCAAGAGGTCATCAGTAGAGACATTTGCTTCTCTGGTTTTCAGCTAGTCAATAGGATAGACCATAGGAAGGACACATTGTTGAAAATTCCACCCAGCACCAGGGGAAACATATTTTAATACTGGCACATGGTACATGAATGACTTTTTAACAAGAAGTAGGTGACAAGGAAAACAAAAGACTGTAAAGAGAAAATAAGGCAGTGAAATAAATGCTTTGAACTTGTAAAATTAAACTGAGAGGTGTTGATGGCATCGATGAATGTGTACCTTGGAGAATAACACACACACAAAAAAAAATGAAAAGCAACAGAAGAAACTGAGGACCTTCAAGGTTTAGCAACTACTTTCTCTGGGAAAGTACTACCCATCATTAGGATAACCTCAGTGGAGCAACCCACAGTGCAAGAGAGGACAGGCTAGTGGATCAGAATTAGGAAGGAAAGCAATCAAAGTGAAAATTACTGAATTCCATCAACCCAAATTATACAAGATTCTGAAAGTTGATGGGGAAAAGTTGAAGCAATTACCTTGAACTGAGAGGACTGTGAAATCTCCCTCTAAATGTGACAGACTTAGCAGCTACTATTTTCAGAGCAACTGTGAAGTACTCCCATTTGGGTGGCAGGAAGGTGGCAGAGGCAAGCCACAGAACAAGGTCTCATGTCTTCATCAGGAGTATGTGCTGAAGTATGGAACTTATAAAAGTTGCTGCAGATTCTTTGAAATTACTCACCCATGAAGAGGTGAGTAGTCCATGGAGCCAGAGGTTAGGCAAACTGATTTAACTTCTCTGAATCTTAGTTTCCCCAGATGTGAATTGGGAGTTATAAAGCTCACACACAGTCTGCTGTGGTGGCAGCTTGGATAGTGTGCAGAAAGTATTTAGAACAGCACTTACTGTAAATTTCTACTGAGTAGTCAAAAATATCAGTACTTCAAATGCTTCAAAATGAAAATAGAAAAGACCAACATAACAATAGTCATTATATTAAAATAGTAGGTTTTTTTTCCTTATTTACAAGAGTGTAATGTAACATTTCAGTAAAATATAAAACAAATAAATAGGCCAATGTGTTTCACTTTCAAAGGAGCATTAAACCTAAGACACTGAAGGTACCTTCCAAAAAGCAGATGCATTAATTCAGAGAGGTGAGAAAGATGATTACAGTGATAGAATGAGTTAGGAGAAATGATTAAAGAAAAAGAGCATGACTGGGGCATTGATAAGTAATGACTGAGGGGGGACTCATAACTGACTGCAAAAATCTGACAGGAGAAATACTGAATAGGCAGGGAGAATCATTTAATCAGATTTAGCACAGAATAACTTGAAGAGCATTTAAAAAAGAAAGAAAGAAGGAAGGAAAAAAAGAAAAGAAAATTTCACCCCAAATGAGAGAGAAAATTTTCTGACAGTGAAAATTATTGTACAAGAAAAATCTTCCAAGAAAAGTGATGAAAGCCCATCCCTGGGGATATTTAAAATAAGATTGGATAGAAACCAAGAATGTATATATGACAGAGAAGCACGGTGCTTGGATTTAGTGCTCGCTTCTATCTCTGATTTTATAGCAGCCTTGAAAGAAAAAAAATGGATCATTCAGTCATGGTGGGTGATTAAAAAGAGACCGAAGCCACCAAAGATCTGAAAAGTCTTGAGCTGCCTCGATTCCATGCTGGGCACAAAATTAATCTAAGCCAATGACTGTGCCTGTAACATAGCACATTTGGTGGTGTAGGAAACCTGCAGTGTCCTGGCTCCTGGACATGTGATGGTGGCAGGTAGGACTGGGATGTCAGAAACCCACTTCTAAATCAAAGTCAACCAGTGCTTGAGTCAGAGAACACCACAGCTCAAAGGGACTTATTCTCACCACTTGCTTTGAAGGAAATAATAACCCATACTTACATTAGTTGTGCATGTACCAAAGATTTTATTAAGTGATTGACCAATGTAATCTCAGATTTTCATGCTATCCTTGAGAAGTAGCGGCTGTATGATTCTTCCTTGGACCTGTGAACAATATATATCCAATACAAGTAGAAAAACAACAACAGACCAAAAAAAATGATACCAGCTTTGAGAGCCAATGAATGTATTAATGTTACTTATAGGAGTATGGGTGACATTTGGACAGCTGCGTCTCTAAAAAGCCTACTTCAGTATAGACAGTAGTCATGAAAATGAACACTAAGCTCCCTGCCTGACTTGCAAGCACTAAAGAGCCTTTTTGCCCCAGCAATAAAAATATTTCAAATGTAACTTCAGATTCCTGTGATCTGGGATTTGTAAGTTTCATGAGCTCCCTGAATTTTACAAGCATCCCATCTTCCTCTAGGAAGGAATGTTTCCATTCACATAAAATAGGTACATAGCAGTTCAACCCCTTTTCTATGCTTAAATTCTTTCAGCCCTCTCTTTTGTTATGTTTCCTGAATCATAGAGATGGAGACACAAATATCTAATTATTTTCTTCATTTATAAAATGTCACGTAACCTCAGCCACTTGACCAGTTATGAGTTTCTGTGGTAAACCACCAATTTCTGCAAAGGAGAAGTTTTCTATAACTGAGATTGACAGAAGCAGTATTCTGAGGACATAAACATAAATTTTTAAGGTAATGATTTGACAGGCATATCATATCCATTTAATGAAATAATAGCTAGAGCCTGTCCCTGTGATATACCACCATAGGTTTTCAACCTGGCTTATAGTGACATGGGGGAAATCATATGTTATACATTTATTAACTTTGGCATATATCTAACATATTAAACTACCCTTTTGCATTATGAGAGCCTTATTTCCAACATACTCAAGGAGAAGGAATGCTACATTCTGCTTCTGTACTCTCTGCTTGCTTCTCAGGGACTAGATTTTTTTCAGAGCATTAGATCTGCTGGGACAGAGGACATAATCCAATAAAGTTTCTTGTTTCTGAATGAAAGCCAGATATAATAGCACAAGCCTTTAATCCTAGCACTCAGCACTCAGAAGGCAGAGGTAGGAAAATCTCTGAGTTCAAGCCAGCCTGGTTCACGGGGAGGGGGACATATTTTATATATATGTAATATCTGAGTGTATATTATGAAGTCTTGGCTGGTGGCAGATAATTTAACATCACACTAGTACCAAACCTACTCCAAAAAGTGGCCTTAAATCCAACAAGAAATCGGTTGGTTTCACACAGAATATTCATGCCACTATACATCTTGTATACATCCTGCCTGACATATTCCTAGTATAGCAAATGGGATCCATATATGATCTGGATTGTTGGTGACAAGTCTCCACAGGAGCCTGACTGAATAGCACCTCTTGTGCTATGAAAGATAGGCAAGCAGAAAAGAGCTTCTAGCTCAGTCCCAGTTTGATTTCTCCTTATTCTGTAGCCAAAATACATGGTGTATAGAGCAAAAGGTTCTGACAGTGTAATTCTGATTTGTAATCAAGAACAAGGGGACTCAAAAGAGGGGAGGGTCCCCTATAAGAGACCATCCCAAAGACCACTAGACAGTCTTCATGCTCCAGAGACCCCACCCTTCCCAACCAAGTAGTTTTTGTTCTTTGTTTCTGCTTCAATAAACACCTGTTTTCATTTCTCCTGAATTTTTACTTTCTTTGTCTCTGGGCATTCAATTCTTTGTTCCCCTCTGAGAAGGACCCGCCCTCCTTTGGGCTCTTGGGAAGCTAGCTTACAGCACCAACACTTCTGTTACAGCAATAGCCTGTATAAGGAGTGTCCCAGAGCCAATAAGGCATGGATAGATAGCCCACCCTTAACACTGGGATTTTTGCTCAAGGGCTTCTGGGAGTCCCTCTTTCCATCTATGCAGATTTTCTACACTGAAACTCAATAACTGTTATTATTTCTACTATTGCTTCAGATACCTTTTCATCTATGAAAGTTATGTAGTGTTAGGTAAGTGAGGTGGGCTTTGAAGACCCATTGCCAACCACTCCAGTTAAGTTCTAGCTGCTCTTAGCACTCAACAACAAGTGGATGCAAAAACAGTAAGTTTAAATATACGACGAAAATACATCATCACTTGTATCAGTTGTTTCCATAGAAAAACAATGTTGGTAGCAGTGGCATAGATGGATATACCGCCCTCCTCAGTTCTTTACCATTTATATTCTTTCTCTTTTTTTAAATATTAGGACAATTTTATTAGGGTTTAAGAGAAAACCAAGGAAAACGGTAATTAGTAGCATCTTCAGAAGGAAAGAGAAAAGAAAGAGAGAAAGCCACGTTGTCTGTAAAAAGCCACATGGTGAAAGAATGTGTAGCTTCACTTCAGAGAAAATGAAAAACCCAGTGCATGTTCAGGATTTGGCAGTCTTCCAAAAGAGAGAAAAAGAAGAAGAAAAGAGAAAATCGCCACAGTGCTGCATGGTGGAAGCTCTGAAAGTGAATGCCCTCACTCATTCACAATCATCCTACACCCAGACTCTGGAACACTGCTATGTGGCTGCAACTGTTGACCTGGATAGGTTTGGATTGTACTGTCTTACCCTACCCAAGGGCAAGGTAGAATGGAACAGGCTCCTACCTGGTATGTCCACTCCTTGAGCTGGTTCCTCAAATCTGACAGGCATTGGGTTGCTACCATGACTGCTGCCTTTCCATCAGTCACATGTATTTGATAAGAGGGCACCAGGAAACGCAAACAATATCTACCTCCAGTAACTCTTCATGTAAGACAGAAGTGTGAATGGCAAAGTCTGTACCTGTGACAAGCTGAGTTTTCTTCCATGGCACCCCTTCTCTGCCACTTCTTTCACCCCTTTGGTGAACTGTTATATTTTCAGAAGCTTGTAAACCTGGAGTTCATCTTCTTATTAATTTTTTTCTAAGACCTATGACTTTACACAAATCTTGTCACATTTGCTTTCAAGTATCCTGACAAGACCCATTGTCTGTTCCTCCTTTTCTCATACCCTCCTTAATTTAGCCATTTATGAATTCTGTTTTCATGCCAGTCTAAATCATTCATATCTGCCAGAGCCTTACCTACCTCATAAATATCACACTCCACAATGGGGGTCATCAGAATCATAAAGCCCAATATGAGTCATGAGGTTTTTTCTGAATTAATTTTTTAATATATATATATATATATATATATATATATATATATATATATATGAGTGTTCTGTTCTCACATACACCAGAAGAGGATATCAGACCCCATTACAGATGGTTGTAAGCCACCATATGGTTACTAGAAATTTAACTCAGGACTTCTGGAGGAACAATCAATGTTCTTAAGCACTAAGCCATTACTCCACACCACAATGAATTAAGCTCTCATTGTGAGCAGGGTCATATCTGACCCAGCCTACTGGGTTGCAAACATCATTGCCTGCATGCCCAGTTCTCTCACTGACATCTTCCCCTTTTTTGTTGTGTTCTAGTCCCTGATGTTCACAGGGACCTCAGTTAGCAACAATCAAGTGGTCCTAAACTAATTGGCTCATTAAGCTAGATTTGAGTGGAATCAATTCTTTGGTTTGCTGTTGGTGGCTTATCTGGGAGTAAACAGATGTCTGCACACATTTTCCCAAGGGGGGGGGGATCACTCAACTGGGAATTGAATAGGGACAAATACAACCAAAGGTCAGCCCAGAGAGGAGCCATTCCATGGGTCCTATGATGAGCAAAAGCTACATGATACAGTCTATCAGGGACTTCTGTCCTCATATTGCTTTACATTATGCAACTTACGAAGGGATGGGTAGTTGTATCATTTAGCTTCTCTGCTTTTACTGCACTTGAGGTTCATCCTATCTGCTCCCTTGTCCTCTAGCTTCTCAAGACAGACTGTAAGGGCATTTCTTGTTTAAGGTACAATCAATTCGGAAGCAGAATATTTCCTGATTAGCATGTCCTGGACCATTATTAAGGCTTCATGCCCTGTCTGCATGCTGAATTTTTGACTTTTTCTTCCTTTTTATTAAAGGCTGGACCTGAGGTATAGCTTCCATCACATCTACTCCATTCTCTCTCCTCTTATGTTTGATTCTTCTCATAGTTTCCAAGATTTTATATCTCAAGAACAGCTCTTTATTACAGATATAAGTTTTACTCTTTCCTTTTTGTCCCACCAGCTGTAAGAACGAGTAAGCCAATAGCTTCACAGCATCCTTCTCTTTTTCTACCTTTCCTACCAAATGAGAGATCAATTAAAAGGAAATAACCACACATCTTTTGGCCAGTGTAATTCCTCCCTTATGTAGGTAAGTTGTTTGTAAGGATGTAGCTGAGCCTCAATTGTAAGTATTATTATCTACTGAAAAGATAACAGTAGCTATAGTCTGCATACAATCCTCTTCCATATGTCCTATTTTTAAGGACTGCAATATATTCTCCAGTCTATCAGCCACTCTTGGGGAGTTGGGGGTCATCCCATATCACAAGAAGACCACATCTATCAAGGAAGTATACTCTATACAATGTACAGGAAGATGTCTATAGTCTCCCCAAGGAAACTATGCCCTTAGACAGCCCAGCCTGGTTATATGTATTATCACCATCGCAGGGCCCATGGAATGGCTCCTGTCTGGCTGATCTTTGTTGTGTTTGTCTCCATTCAATTCCCAGTTGTTTGATTTTTTCCCCCTTGTACAGACATCTGTTTACCCCCAGATAAGCCACCAACAGCAAACCAGAGAAATGATTCTGCTCAAGTCTAGCTTAGTGAGCCAATAAGTTTATTGGGGCAACTTATAAAGCAGTGATGATGAATTACTTGCAAAGGCATGGGTAACCCAAATGCAGATGCATGATCAGAAGTCTCATTGCATCCCCAGTGAGGACTCATGGAGGCTGCACCGGAGCTCCCCACAAACCTGCAGGTAGTTCTACCAGAGCTTCTCTTCTCCCCCAGCAATTATTTACTGCTCTTAAAATCCCTGTAGTTTTCTAAGCTTCCTGGGTCTCATGCACCTCCTCTCTCCTTCCAGAAAAGATTGCTTCAGTTCAGAGGAAACAGCTAAGCAAAAACAGTTAATGTTATCTGCTCTGTGAAGGAGTAGCTTCAGCCAGATTAAGCCCTGCTCCACATCAATAAGGAAAAAACTGAAATGAAGATTCCAATCCAGGTGTGTATATTTATCAAGGCCACACTCTTTCTATCATCATTTCAAAAGACAAAAGAGAAGGTGACTCAGAAACACACAGTTCCTTTTAGAGCCCAGCCCACAACTTGGAACACTTATTCTGGGTCTCTGGAATTAGCTAAAATTAGTTTTCTGTTCTATTCCCTTTCCTTATAACAAGGAACAACAGAAAAGGGGTATCTTTTTGATGATATAAACAGAGTAAAAGGAAAGCATATATAGATATAAATATATCCTTTGGAGTCTTCATTTTATTCAAGGACAAATTGTGTTATTCTTCTTCAATATTCTACCTTTAAAAATTCTCTGAGTCGGGGCTGGTGAGATGGCTCAGCAGTTAAGAGCACTGGCTGCTCTTCCAGAGGATCAGAGTTCAATTCCCAGCACCCACATGGCAGCTCACAACTGTCTGTAACACCACTTCCAGAGGATCTGAAACTCTCACTTAGACATACATACAGGCAAAAAAAGCATACAAAAATAAATACATAATCAAAAAATATATTACAAAAAAATTCTCTGAGTCCATAGTGCTCTCTTAATACAGGAGAATTTATGCACATAGCATTCTCATAGATATTTTACATTCTGAAATAAGTTAAACAATCAAATAGAAATAATACTCTATTTGTAAGATGCCTAACTCTTATGCATCCTTATTTATGTCTCCTTTGTTACTACATGCAAGAAAAAGAGAATCTTTTAAGAATATAAAATTTGTGGCATATAAGCTATCAATTTATTAATGTCATTATCTACTTAGATTTTAATTTTTTTAATTGTGTATTCTTTTGGATGCATATTGTCACAGTTTAGATATGAATTGTCTTCCCAGAGAAGACTCATATTCAGGGCGTGGTCACAAACAGATGGTACTATTTTGGAAAGTTCTGGAACATAGGATAAGACTTTACTAGAGGAAATAGGTCACTGGGAACATGGTACTGTTTTGCTTCTGGACTCTTCCTATCTCCCTTTGTCTCCTGTCTGCCATGTGGTAAATAATAACCTCTACCACAAATTGCACCATAATGTTCTGCCTCACCTCTAGCTCAGAACCCATGAAGTCAAATCCTATGGACTGAAAGGTATTTAGTCAAACCAAAAAGCAACAAAATTACCCATACCCCTCAACCTATTAAAGTTAGTATAAAATATTCTGAAATGAATGCAGTAACTTTAAGCAATAAAATGCTAGCCAAATAGTAATGGGAACTTAATGAAATCTGTGACCTACAAATGATCAAGTTATTCTCAATTCACAAGATATGTCTCACCACATATTTATACTTTTGTATCTATGTTACCTCTTCTTTAGCTCTTAAAAATAAACTCTTGAGACTGGCAAGAAAGTTGTCAGAAAAGTGCATGCAGTACAAACATGAAGACCTGAGTTTAGATCACCAGAACATTACAAAAAGGGTATGTGTTTATAATTCCAGTGATGTGGAAGCAGAGACAGGTGGATATCCTGTGGTGTTTAGTGATCAGCCAGTCTAGTCGAGCAGAAAGCTCCAATTTCACTAAGATATTATGTCTCAAAAAATAAGATAAAGGATACCAAGGAAGACATTCAGTTTCAATCTCTCAGTTGTGTATATATGTGTGGATATATCCATGAACACACACATGACCATGTTATGCGTACAAACGCACATACAGAGAGAGTAAAATAAAATAAATATCCATAAATAAAAAAGCCTTTAGTCCATCTACTAAAAATCTGGTGCCCTTACTGTGATGGAGAGGCACCCTTCATGGCTGTTGTTTTAATTCCAGGAGCAGGTAGTGTTGACAATCTACACCTCACCTCCTCACATCCTCTTCCCTGCCATTCTCCTCTATGGAAGATAGAGGAGAGATGATGGATGGATGGGTGGATGGATGGATGGATGGATGGACAGATGGAGATAGCAAATGCATATGCAGCATTTTAAGGAAATCTTTACATGGACATGAGTTTTTAAACTGTCTCATTTCTGTAAATACATTTTTCAATTTGGAAACTAGAGTTAAAGGACAGTAACGGTGTATGGCTGTGTAACTGGCAAAGGTCAGGTGACACTCCATGCTACAGATGACTGCAACATAATTATCTGAATTTAGGCCAAGCCCTGATTACTAAACTTCATATTAAAAGTATGTCTCCACATCTTCATGATCCGGCAAGCCATCTTGTAAGAGAAGTCTTAGAACTACCACAGTTAGGAAGCAAAAGGTTTCTCCCTCAGCAACTGAAGCCTGATCACAGGAGCTGCTGCTGAGAGATGATTCATCCTACCACCCCTCCTGGTGGCAGCACTGATGAACATGTCTCTAAATGTCTGTTACAGAGTTTGCTAATCCAGAAAGCGAAAGGAAAGAATGCTCACAGCACCATCTGTGTGAAAGCAGCAGGCTGCCACCAGCCCAACAGTGGCTCTGTTGTCATGCAAGAACAACACCCACTACCTAGGGAGCCAGATCAAGAGAGAAAGGTCAGGGAGAAGACACTGAGCAATGACTCTTAAACCTACATTTTCTCCTTGGGAACCTTTTCACTTCTGCAAAGCCTGCACATAGTAGGTACTCAGCATATAGTGGGTGTTACCTCCTAAAAATAAGAAAATACAAAGACTCTTTCCAGTCCTTCCCAAAGAACTAGACATTCCTATCACTCAAAACAGAAGCTCTTTCTCAGGTTTGCTTGAATTTCACATACACAGTTTATGGATGCATCCCCTTCAGTTACATTTCTGTATCATTCCACCAGAATCTTAGCATTCACACTGTACCTATAGGGAAAGGAGAGACTTCCATGAGAATCCAGGGCCCAGTGCAGTGAGTGTTTCTCAACTGTAAAACAGTTTACAACATAGGGGATGAAGACTGAGCAGGGGTAGGGTTTGAATCTTAAAAGAAGCAAGGAGACAACATTAACTAGAAGGTCACAAGTTTTTGGTTTGTTTTGTTCTGGTTTTGTTTTGTTTTGCTTTTAAGGAGGATGGATGGAAAGTTAGAAGGGGCAAGTTTCCTCAGCCAGCTTATAATAGAAAACTCCAGGACCATAAGCAGATCGATACTAGGAACTTTAGGGAAAGAAGATTGGAAAAGTCGAGAGTTCCGTTTTCAAGCTCTGGTTCCTGGAGCTTGTGAGGAAGAACAACAGTGGAACTGTGCCAAGGGAGCAGGAGGGAGGAAGAGGGGAGCTTGCTCTCATCAGGACGCGCCCTCCTGACCTGAAATCAGTGTCCTTGCCTCTCAAATGATGATAGTGGATTTGAGTCCCTCTGCAGGTAGTTGTTACTCATTTCCTTCTATTTTTAAGCGTTTGGAGCTTCTAAACATTTTTCGCTTTGGGGGTGGGAGAAACGGAAATTTGTCTAAACTTGCTGACCCCTGCAAATTCCCTGTGATTTGCTCAGCACAAAAGAATATGTCTGTATTCATCAACCTTGTGCCCAAACCCACAGGGACCCACACATAATAAACACGTACAGAAAGAAAACATACTAGTTCTATCAAGAAAGGAGCCTGCTTCGAAAGCACAATGACAACATAGCTAAAGTTTCCTTCCTGTCTCCTTCCCTTGCTTTTCTTTTTCTTTATAACCATTTATCTATTCTACCAACAGTTACTGGTTACTTAATATCCTTTACATAACCACTTCCAGGCACACATTTGCATTTTATATTTGTGTTTGAAAAAAAAAAAAAAAAGATTTGCCTAAAGTTGTACAAACTCGGGCTGCAAACACACCAGGTCCACTCTAGGCAGCTGGGTGTCCCAGGCACCTGCCAGCTGTGCGTCCTCGGAATTGAGGACATCGTGTTTTCAATTTCCTTCAATAAAGCAATGAATCTGGCAATTTGCTGGCCTGCTTCAGCTAAACAGAAAGGACAATTTGAGAAGGATCATAGTTCAGGCCCAGTCAGACGGAAACGATTGGACAGAGAGCTGGCCGCTGCTGTTCCCCAGTGCAGTGCGCTGTCGCAGTTTGACTGACAAACGGACTTTTTCGAGGTGGTCATGCCCATTTCAGTCAGAGTTTATTGAAGGTGATTTTGATCTTCTCCACGAGGCCACAGCAGTGGCCGTGCCATCTGTCACCTTGATTGCATCGTGGATTCTCTGGAGAGAGCGCCATGGCTCCTGATCACTTACAGATTGTGCGGCTTTCTCCTCCATACGGACCACATGCGCAGAGCCAGATGGTGAACATAGACGCTGATTATAAGTCTTTATCTCCGTGCAGGAAGGAGAGGAACTATTAGGTTTCCCTCAGGAGCTCTGCTCCTCTCTACCCTCATGCTGCTCCTCCGCAAATACAGTCTTCTTCAGCTGTCATCGGCCTACCTTGGAAAATTAAAAAAATAAACAATAATTCCATCACCCGGCCTGGGAACCCAAGCTGGTGCAGCAGAGCAGTCCCCTGGCCTTGCTCCCTTGGCCTTGCTCCCCTTCTCGCAGGCCCCGCCCCACTTCCACAGCCTGCCTGCCTGTCAGCCCTAGGTACAAAGAAGTTTGTCTGTGAATGCATCATTAATGTGTTGTTTTTTGAGAAATCGGGAGGGGCCCAGTGCTTGGAAATGAAGCCTCAGGATCCCAGCTTTTTTTGTGGGATTGGGTTGTAACTTCCATGGCATTGTTTAAAGAGGTTTATGTTTGTTGTTTTTAGGGTTCCTTTCTTTTTTCTTTTTTCTATGTTCATATTACACATTTTTAAATTGTGAGCTGTTTTTCTGAATTAATCTCAGAAAAATTTACCCACATTTGTGTCAAAGCATCAGGGACCTACAAGGGAGTTAAAGGCATGTGACAGTGATTAGGAGTGGGCAAACTCCTAGGGTCAGTATTGGAAAGAGGTACCAGGTGGAGGGCTGGGACTAGGCAAGAGCCCACTGTCTGTCAGTCTCCATCCCTTGCACACATGTCCTGTCTGTGTGAGGAATTCCTCCTCCCCTCCTCAAGTGAGCAGCTGTCCACAGAAACCAGGGAACTGTTTCCAGTGACCCATGACCTTGAAGTCTTGCCTACTTGAGTCATTCATTAAGAATAACTGCCATATAACCCAACAGATGCTATTACCCGAATCCAATAGCTTTGCTCAGATGCTGAAACCGCAGTGATTCTGGGGATAGTCACCCAATCTTTGCTGACTTGGGTTAAAATGGCATAGGATTCTCTGTGAGATACCCAGGCCACAACAACACTACATTCTCCCCAGAAAGATTCTTCCAATGTACCAGCCACTGTAGAGGATAAGACACAAGAAAGAAGTTGTGAGAAAAACAACTTTGAGAAATAACAGTAAACACATGCATGCACATGCACTGGTGGCACACAAAATCACACACACACACACACACACACACACACACACACACACACACGGGGGGGGGGGGTCTGCACTGCACATAAACAAGTGCCTTTTCTTTTTACCCACATTTCTTCAGAAAGTAACCAATTCCAAATCACCTCCTACACCCAGGTCAAAAGTTATTTCGCATGTTTTGCTTATATATTAGAGACTTTGTCATTATTGAAATAAGATTCAATAGGTATTAGAATAAGGTTCAATATATTTTCAGCACATTCAATTAAAAGAGAAAACCAAATGTACCAGTTCATTTACTTCACGAGATTCTATGATAAGGAGGCTTGTGCTCAGTTCCTGTGAAATGAAGCCAGTATTCTTAAGGGAGCAAATGTCAGCACTGAATGTTGGTAAAGGAAGAGATCCAATGCGATCAGTCCCATCACAAGCGCCTTTCAAACAGGAGGCTAGTGGGAAATGCAGATCCTTGAACTCACCATTTCTTCTCCTTCTCCTCCTCCTCCTCCTCCTCACTGGGCACTGTGGCATCTGTGATGACAGCACTGTATGTGTGGGTATGAATAGACCATGCTTGTCCAATTTTTATTGATTGGCACTTTCCTTTCTTTAGTTTCAACCAAGGTCTGAAAAAATAAATGGAAAATTCCAGAAGTAACTCATCAGTTTTCAAATGTGCTGCACTGTTTCTGAGTAGTGTGGTGAAATCACACACCATAGCATTTCATGTGTCCCAGGTCATAACTTAGCCCTTTGTGTAGAATATCTGCACTGTGTAAGCTTCCAGTCCATTTGTTATTTAGTCACTGTTTTGGTTATCTGATTACTCTTCATGTTGTTACAGTATTGTGTAGAAGTACCACTTGTTTTACTTGGTAATAGGCTGATATGTGTTTATTATAGTGTGTCATTATAAATGTTATAGTGTATTAACTATTAGGATGTTTGTTGGCTTGTGATTGTGTCAGGTAGTCTCATGTAGCCTTGTTGGGGAAGTGGGGTCCTGAAAACTATGTAGCCAAGGCTGGCTTTGAACTACTGGTCTTCTGGTCTCTAGCTCTCAAGTGCTGGGATGACAGGCATATGCCAATATGTTCTCATGTAGTTATTGTTGTTAATCTTACAGTGTGAATTAAACTATAGCATATTTGTGTATAAATTGGGTATAATGGCACAATCATTCTACTATTCATGTAGAGGAAGCAAAACAACCTTGACTTTCAGGCTCGCTGAGCTAGATGAAAGTTTAAGTTGAGCCAGAACTTCAAAGCCAGGAGTTAGAGATGGAATTCAGTGGTAGAGCACTTACTTATCTCATCTGTGTAAGGCATGGGACTTGATGCCTAATACTGAAAAAACTAAGTATATATTTGGAGTAAACGCAGTATATAGGAACTGATACTATCTATGAGCAAGAATCTCCTGTGCAATAGAGATATTCCTAAATTATAGGCATATGAATGTGGTTTGAAAGATGATCTTAAAGGGCATAAACAAAAAAAGTAGTATGCCTATCCAAATATCTTCTGATCCATGGATATTAACCTATAATGGATTTTACCTGAGTACAAAGGTTTTTTTTTTTAAGTATCAACACTCTCCCTATGTATATCATTTTCTCCCTAGCACAGATACAAATCAGTTGGAAATTAGCTCTCCCTAGTTAAACAGATAATCCTGGCCTTTGCAACACTAACCTATCTGCTTTGCTCTTTTAGAGCAAAGTTAAAGAGATGTTTGTTGAAAACCAAGTCAGCAAATGCAGTTCACATTCTCAACAAGAGGAAAGATCAGCAGAGATCTTGTAGTAGTACATTTGATGAAAAACAAAAATGTGACTTTATAGAGGACATAAAATAACTGAGATGCCAGGAGAGAATGGATTTGATTATTAAGTATTAATGAAATGTATAAATAAGGACCATGGCTCCCTAGATCCCACATTATAGCAATGAGATAATACTGAGGTCTCAAACTCTGAAAACCTTATCTATGATTTTATCCATTTCAGTAAAGCCAGTATTCGTCATACAGGGGAGCACCCTGTGTTTACAATCTATGTGTGAAGGTGCAGAGTAGGTCAGAGGCATGAAAGCTGGCTGGAGTTGAATTACATCATTTCACTTGGACTTGGACTTGGGTACGCCAGCTGCTTTGTCTGGGCTATTCTCTGTCTGCCAATAAGCAAAATAATACCAATCTCCTAAGAGAAGATTAGCTTCAGTAAATGGGAAATATTTCCTATGTTCTTGAAGTATGCTAAAAATTAAATTAAACCAGAATAAATTCACTGTTTCTGTTCAAAGATGATGCTACAAATGCATATAGAACATGACCATTAAGTGTACTAGATTTCAGTATGGAAACTAGATTTCAGTATGGAACAATGATGCTAAATACATACATTGTGATGGCATGTAGATAAGGGGACAGAGATCCTGGGTTCAACTGACAAAGCTTGTGCCTGTTACTTCTTTGTGTTTCAGTTTTCCCACCTGAAAAATGGGTCCTTATGATGGACCCTACAACAAAGGCCAACTGTCAATATTAGGTAATGCAAGAACTGCGTCTCAAAAATTATACGCACTATAAAAGTTAGCCAGAAGGCTGTGCAAAGGAGCCTATAATTTCATCCTTTACTGACCAGACATCGTTCACTTCTATTTGCTGGTTTTAGTTTTCAGTCTTCACTAGGAAGGAATTGTTGCGTATTTTATTTCACTGATAAAATCCAGACATATAAACTTAGAAAACAATCTCCCCAGTCTTTCATTCTCTCTCTCTCTTGCTCTCTCTCTCTCTCTCTCTCTCTCTCTCTCTCTCTCTCACACACACACACACACACACACACACACACACACACACACAATTTTCCATTTTCACCACACACACCATTCCTCATATAGAATGAGTATAGCTGGTTCTCTACAGGCCCACAATTACTAGATATCACTTTTAAAAAGAACAAAAAGGGAGCAGTATCATAATAGACTTGCTTATTGGTCCTCACCCTAACCTTACCATGGACTTTGGGTTAAGCACAATTCTTTCTCACTGACAAAATGCATATTAGAATATCTTTGAATTTTATGGATTTGCGTAAGGACTTGAAAACAATAAAATGCTATATAGCTTAAACATTAACAGTGTTAATAGTATCCAGCTTAACATTATATATAACATACTAAAGTCAGTGTCTAGAGATATGGGGATGGTTCAGTGTGTAAAAGCGCTGAGCATCCAAGTAGCAGGACCTGAGTTCAGATCCTCAGAATAATGTTAAGCCAAATGTGGTAATCTATAATCCTAGCATTCCTATAGTCAGATAGGAAGCAGAGGCAGGAGACTGCCGGATATTTGTGAGCAAGCCAGCGTGGAACACACACCAGGACACCCTGCCTCAAGATGGACAGTAAGGACCAAACAATATCCAAGGCTCTCCAGCTGTCAGACAGATGAACATGCACACATGCATCACATATACACACGCACACACACACATGCACATGCACACACACACAGAGAAAGAGATTTAATTTTTAAAAAATCAACACCAGGCAAACATTAATGAGCATTATAAACAGATTAGTAAAGATTGTATAATAAACGTGTAATGCCAGAAACAAGTTTGATTCCAGCTGGAAAGCAAGCCATAAAAATCTGTGGAATGCTGAACCATGCAGCCAATATGGAGATGGATCTAAATTCAGCTCCTGGGGGCCTCAGGAGTTCTTGGCTACATTTCTGATTAATGGTATGGACAAATAGGGCTCATAGTTTAATTTTGCTCCTTCCTATCTTTGAGAATATTTCCAATATTACAATGTTTAGCTCACAAATAACATAAGACCCAAATAAAAGTAAATCCAACAAAATCTGCTTAACTTGGAGTGCTTTAAAATAAGAGTTCACACAATGGGCCAGTTGGTCCCAATCCTCATTTAATGCCACTGCAGTACAAAGGGTCGTTGCTGCCTCCTGTTTCTGTGGGGGGTGAGGGGGGAACTTATTAAATAAATGTAGACTAGGATTTAAGCTTCTAATAGGAATTAAAGAGCAATAATTGAAATAATAATCATCTCTTTTCTGGATATTCTTGATATTTCTTTTTGTCCTATAATTTCAATTGTAATATTCAAATTTTAAAGTCCACATGATAGAAATGTAAAGTAGAAATACTCATGTCTCCTTAAACGTTCGTTTAAAAATAATTTTAAATGGCTTGACAAAAAAGAGTATCTCCAAAAGTAAATTTTCATAACCTACAATGAGTCTAAATAGCGTTAGACAACATACAGATATGCAATCTTTCTTTATGTCCTTACATAAAACAGATGGTAGAAATTAATTGATCATGATTACAAAATTATAATTATTGCTCTAAATGATGATAAAATTTGTAAAACCATCAATTTGTGCCTGTGATCATATGTACATGTATTTGTGCGTCTGTGTGCACACATAAGAATCTGTATGTCCTCAAGCCACATTCAACTAGCAAGGAAGGGCCACACATCTCACCCTGTGAATGGCATTGGATATCTTGTTCAAAATCTATGATTAATCTGATTAAGCTGATGAGTGAATAATCCCTTGATCCTCTCAGGAATACAGTTCCTGTCTGCAGAGCATCAGATTTAAGGCTGGTAAGCAGTAACTACTGACATTTAAGTGGAAGGAAGGAGAAGACAACTACCCAGAGTCAAACTGTGTCATTTCTTTTCCAAGAACTGGTCTTCTGTGGGTGACTTCCTGTGATAAGACAGTACAGTGAGACATTAGGGAAAAATCATAAATCATCCTTTGAGGGTGGCTCTGTGCCAGGGAGCTCATCCTCACTAAGGACAATCTACTGTATGGACCTCACTTTTCCAATCACTTTAATTATAATTGAATGGATCCTGACTTTTGTTCCTCATTTAATTTGAAAGCAACGATGTTTAAAACAGATATTACTTATTTTGTAAATAGAAACTGTCAAATTTTTAAAAATGGAAAAATGTACACATATGCAAACACATGATCACACACACACATACACATACATGCAAAAATCGCATAAGCAAAAACTGAACATCCTTCCATTAAAATCTCCAGCTGGTGATTCCTTAGAATGCATGATTGCCTTAGGGTATTACACCAAACATCAGTGACAGCAAGGAGATCAGATAGGGTGGGAAGGACAGGAAGTTTTAGGAAGAAGTCCTTTAAACTATCTGGCTTGTTTTACAGGATCACTCAGGCACCTAGCTGAAATACAGACCTCTCATCTCATTCAGTGATTTTTAATATACATAGCTCAGAATATTCTCTAAATGTATTTCCCTGAAATGCCCTCTGTGGTTGTTGTTTAAGAAAAGAGTCCCCTGAATATGATCAAAATATGTTGTATAAGTGTATGAAAATTTCAAAGAATTAAAAACTATTATTTTTAAAGCATTCCTTTCTCCCAAAGTATTTTATTAATACCAGTAAGAAAGCAACAAAACTACCAGAAACAGCTTGCGTGTGGCTTCTTTTCATTCCTGTGTATGCCCTGAGTCAGAAGCACCTGGGACAGTGTACAAAGCATTACAGTCTCATTATTATTCCTTAACTTGCTGGCACATGTGGAAATGAGGCAAAGCCTTTAGACTCCATTCTCAAGTCCCCTTCTGGCCTTATGCAAAGCTCTGTGGTCAATGTTGCAGTCAAGGCAGTGACCCAGGAATCCATAAGATGACCTTGCTCTTTGCTCTGTTCCTATGGCGCAGTGTTCACTGTTTTTCCTCCAGAGAAGCCTGAAGAAGACACATTTCAGCTGCAAGATCATAGAGACTAGAGAGAAACTGTTCTCTCAGCCCAGATGCTGCATTGCTAAAGCTTCCTTGGGCACAGAAGCTTAGAGGGAAGAGGAGCTTCTGGCCCAGGAACAACTATCACACCTTCAGTCTACTTAGTCCCAAACTCAGCCTATATGAGCAGAGCTTTCAGCAATGTTCACTTAACAGCCTTCCTCTGATGTCCATACATTTGGCACAATCTAGTATTTTAGGTCCTTCATTCTTAATCAGGTTGGCAAATGTCTCCCATCTTTGGCTTGGGTATTGTGCTCTTTCTTCCCATCTATGCAGTGCTAATAGCTCATCCAATTATTACTTGTACAGGATCTGCTATCCCTGTGGATGTTTAGATTCATACTATCTTTAACCCTCACCCTTTACAATGAACTTTCACCCAGAATCCTTCACTGGGAATCAACTGGCACATGATTTTGAAAGGCAAGACTAGTTCATGAGCTCTGAGGACCACAAACCTTGCCACAGCCTTGAGATCAAGAATAACAGAGGCAGAAGGCAGGAGTAGGTGGATTTCCTGCAGCTTTAAGCAGGAAAACAGAATAGTTTGCAGCCACCTCCATGAATGAGCTGTCAGTCAGAGTACAGAGTGTGTGGACACAAATCTCAAGATTAGTAGCAAACTAGGAGGGATTAAGGATGATCTTAAAACCCAAAGAGCAGTGTTTGTCAACTGTGTAAGATCACTTCTGAAGTTATTTAAATGAACCTAATTATGAATAAATATCTAAAATAATATATGTGCGTTTTTGCCATATGTTACTAAATATTTCTGGGTGTGAGTAGCTTCTCATTTATTGTCTTTAGACTTAGCTCTCTCACTTTCTCATAAATACTATTCCTCATGTTGCAGAACAGCAGCTGTAATCTACAGCCTCTATATGGCACAAAAGTCAATGTCCCTCTCTTCTGTATTCCTTTACTCATTCATTCAGGCATCAAATCCTTCCAGTAAGTTTGTTGAGCTCATAGGTACCCTAATGCCATTTTTAAAAATTATATATGTACCCTCTTGGTATGGTCTACAGAACCCTAAAACAACCTATATAATCATGAACATAATAAAGTTGTCCTGCTATATTCCTCAGAAGTTGGTTCCAGGACCCTTGCCCACACATCAAAATCTGGAGATGCTTAAGCATCCTCTACATTAACATTTGTTAATATTATATATATATATATATATGTATATATATACATATATACTCCTGTGTACTATAATACTTCTTCTCTAGATTACTTCTGATACTTACTGATACAACACTAAGAATTGATAGAGAAATATTATATTATATTGTTAGGAAATAATCTCAAGGAACACCTCTACACATGATCAATGTTGACATAGTTTCCCCCTTCTCAAATATTTCCAATTCATGATTGATTTGAATCTGTGAATTCTGTCAGTCACAAATTGGGCTGTCTGTAGATGCTGAATCTTGACCAAAGAGCAATGCGAAGTCATTCAATCTTTGTTTCTACTCAACTCATTGCTTGAAATTCAAAGACCATTACCAAAGTTCACTTGGCTGAGGACAATGTGCTGTGGTTGTCACTCCCCTCCCCTCCCATTAGCATGGCCATAACTACCAGACTTCAGGTTCACCTCTTATTTTCAGGAGATTTTAAAGTGTCTACTATCTCTAAGAAAGGCCCCCAAATTCTAACAAATAGTAGTGTAATTTAGAGTTCTTAATGGTTGAAAAAGAAGTTCTTTACTAGGACAAAACTGAATGACTGACTGTTGGGAAATCATAAGACTCTGAAATCTATTCCCAGTGATCTGGGAACTAAACTAGAACACTAGAACAAGCTGCTCTATTGGATCCAGTTCTCAATCAGTTTTCTGGCCCGCACACTCTAAGCAAGGCAATATGGGGCTACCAAGTTCAGCCACACTCGGACTCTAAGATACTCTGCCATGAAAGAATGCATGTTGCTGGACCTTGCTCCACAAACAACCTTTGTATTCATAAATCTTGCAAATAAGATGATTTAGAACCATCACAAGGGTCTTTGACTCTAAGATACACCCTAAGACCATCACATTTAATCAGATCAAAGCACCAGACCTGACCTAAATTCCAGTGTTCACATGCTCTGAGACAACTAGCTGTGCACATACTCAGCCTTGTCCTTACTGCTTCCTATTTTGCTGGTCCTAGACCTTATGTTTTATCCTTTAGTCAACAATTACATCCTCTTTCAAGGAAGAAAGATTTCTAAAGACTGCCATCCACATCACTTCTGAAATATTCATCACTAGGAATTCCTATCATACTTCAGCCACCAGATGAGTAGCTATTCTAATTTAGATCTTTGTTTCAGTTTTCAATACCCCATTGTAAACTGTGATTTACTGTTGACCATGCTGTGAGGTCCAAAATGGAAGTAGTACTGAGAAATTAAGAAATGGAGAGCAAATGGGAAAGATTGATAGAAATATAGATTGATAAATGGACAATGTGAATGACGATTGGTGATGTTAGATTAGATAGATGATAGATAGAGGATAGGTAGATAGATAGACTGATAGATAGATGATAGAAAGATGATAGATAGATGGTAGATAGATAAATAGAGGGATGATAGATTAGATAGATAGATACTTGATAGATGGATAGATACATAGATGATAGATAGATAAATAGATAGATGATAGATACAAATATATAACATATAGGTGAAGCAGATATTTAGTCAAGAGAGAAGATTATGATGGTCAATGATGTCAGATAGATAGATACTTGATAGATACATAGATACATAGATGATAGATAGATAAATAGATAGATGATAGATACAAATATATAACATATAGATGAAGCAGATATTTAGTCAAGAGAGAAGATTATGATGGTCAATGATGTCATATCATAAATTAAGAAGTAAGGTTAATAATTTTCTTATTTGTAATCAAGAAATAATATAAAACTATACAAGAAAGCTGAGATTTCTTTAAAAATGAGAAATTATTATGGCAAACTCCAAACTAAAGTAAAAAATAAAGATAAAAACTAAGTAAATTATTCAACTTTTGCTTGTGAAATTGAGACTTATCATGTCATTCCTTGACATGTCTCCTTGCTCTGTCACATATCTTCACTTAGCCAAACAATAATGAAAGCCAAAATGAGACTAGCACCTTTGGCAGTGGAGGCATAAGCATCTACTAAGGTGAGGCAGCCACAAGTAAAGGTGAATAAAGCCATCTTAAAGTACCACTCAGTCACACAAAAGTGCTGCAGAGGACAGGCCCTTACAAACTTGAGTATCTGACATAACAACGTGATACATACAGCAGATGAACACATTAAAGCTGCTTTGGACAATCCTAGACTCTGGGGCTTGGAAAAAACCCAAGGCAGCTTTTACATGGATCAGCAGAGGGCAAGCTTTCCGCTCACTCCTACTTCTAGCCATTTACCCACATGCACGAGCAAATCAGCTCACAACAAAATGACAGTATCTCATTACTTTTGAAAAATATTCAGCCTCCAGAAGACTCTTTCTTATAAAATCTACATGTAGATGAGAGAAATAGGCTATGTTGACCATAGGTACCAGGCACTAGCCACAGGTGACTACTGAGTATAGCCAATGTGACTGATTCAAAATTAAATATTCAGACCTAGTATGATAAGAATTTTGGAGTCTCATCAACAATTTTATATTTCTATGTGTTCAAATGATGTGAAGGAAATGTTGAGTAAAAGAAAATATATCATTGAGTTGTTACTTGTTCTTTTTTTTTTTTTTCTTCTATTTTTGAAGTATTCAGTTAGATTATTTTTGTGGCTTACATTCTATTTCTACTAGTCTGTGCTGGTCTGTGACTTACATACTGATTCATAACAATGGATTTTAGTTAGTTATTAATATAAAATGATGCCTGATTGTTTTTGTACAAAGATAGAAGATTCTTCTCAATGCATTTATTGTACAGAAACTCAAAATTACATTTGGTTCTCTTGCTTTTCTGAAGTCTGTGCCCTTTCTATGTTTTTAATTACATTTTTTGGGCTAAATAGAGTGCATCAAATCACAATATATAATTCACATAAGTTGAAGACAGCCTGGAAATACCCCCACAGTGAATGGAATGGCATTAGGGGTGTTTGTATCTGTGATACCAGGAATTCTGTAGCATCCAGAAGTCTCATGGGGGATATATTTCCAATCCTCACAAGAAGATATCACTGAAAATCTAGTACAGAAAAGAAATAAAAACAATTCACATACCAGTGTATTTTTCTACTGTAAAAATCAGTCAAAATGTAGGAAATAGAATTCTGAGACATCAATGTAATGAGGATCAGCTTGGTGGGGGAGCATGTTCTCTTACCTGACAAACATTGCATTGTTCTTTTATTTTCTTTATTTTTTTCTAAACTTCATTTGAGCTTGATCCCCAGAGTCAAAGCCTAACTACCTTGAGACTTGTTATAAGTAATAGTCATTTGTGTTTCATAATTATCTTGAATCAACACAGTTAGTTCCACATCCTACTGTTCTCTTCCTAAGACATCTATAGACATTTTCACACAATCCCAGCTTCTGGCAATAATTATATTTTTATTTAAAAGAAAAAACCCGAGGTAAAATGTCCCAGGATGGTTATTGCAAATGTGCTTTTAGGATCATCTAAACTTGTAAGAAAATATCCTTTAAGTTGCCACTCAAGTGATGGGGTGATATTATGTATTCTAAATATTAATTAATTGGTCCTGCTTTCTGTCTGTTATATGCTTTCTAATCATTGTCTCTGATTGGTTAAATAAATGCTGAGGCCTGAGGTTGGGCAAAAACAGAGGTAGGCGGGACTAAGGTGCAAGGGCTTCTGAAGCAGAGAGCATCTTGAATAGAAGAAGCCTCCAGAAGATGAAGTAGAAGAAGCCTCCAGGAAAAGAAAGGAAGAAGCATGGAGCAGGAAGAAGGAGACACATGCCATGGGTTAGAGAAAAGAATGTCATTCCATGTGGCCTGGAACATTGGCATAGCATGGAGAATAATAGTCCAGGTATTATTATGTATATATATGGGGTCATATTTGGGGAATAGAATTAAGGGCTAGCCTAGATGGGCTAAATTCCTTCAGGTGTCTCTGTGTGCTCATTTAGAATGATGGGTTAAGGATTAACACCGCTAACCAATTAAATATAATGTAAATATTAGTAAATAATTTAATTAATTATTTCTACACTTAAGAGATTTTTCTCCTTCAATGGTCAATAATAATTCCACAATTTAGAGTGTCTTTGATCACTCTTTTAGCATAGCTAAGTTAAAAATATGTCTGAAGGACATTTAATTTTTCAAGTACTATATTTGATTTAAAATTTTCATTTCATTATCCTGTATTATTTGTATTACTTCCACAAAAACTTATGGCACATAGTGATTTGATAAGGAAATCACAAATTTTCATAAGAATTATTCATTAAAGTTTCATGTCTGTTTCCATAAATTAAAAGTAGACCCCAAAGCATACTTGTAATCGCTTATCCATGATCCTGAAGTTAGGAGAAAATCAAAGCCCTATTGAACCAGAGTCAATCATTCTGAAGACAAGTATGGACAATGCCTTTAGCTCTTAAAGATTGGAGGTTACAGTATGTCTCACCAATCTAATTTAAGCTGAACTAAAATGATTTCAATGTGATAGTCCTCACTCACCTGGAGTTAGAATAGTACATTGTGTTCAACAAAGGAGTAGAAGTTTGGGTGTCATTTCTAGACAGTCCACTTTGCATTTCAATATTTCTAAGAAGGCCTTCTTCACAAATTGTTCCTAAAATAGTATTTCCTGCACTTCCTATATAAGCAGATATATTTATCCCTCTCAGGTCTCTGAGGTGGTTGAAGAATAGACAGCTAGAGTCTCATAGTTAAATTTTGAGTTGTTTAGGAATCAAGAGGGTGTTATAGATCTAAGAAGATACTCTTAAAAGTGTGTTGCAAGTTAGTATGAATGTTGAGTCAGATATAAACCTTTAAACTCATGGAGATGGTTAGATAGTAGAATGTTAAAGTCAGGGGCCAAATATGTATAAACTGGACGTGGGGAAGGTGTACTGGGCCATTTAACTCTCATAAATGTGGCATATTTATATCTGTTGTTTTGTATAGTATTTACTGCTATAAGAGAAGGAACCATCTGTTGGACTGAAAGGGGAAACTTCTGGAAGGAAGAGGGTGGAAGGGTGGGATAGGAAGGGGGAATAGGGAGGGGTTTGTTACTGAGATGTAACTTGAAGAAAAAAAAATAAAGTATTTAAAAAAAAAAAAAAAGAGGCACAGGCAGGAGGATCTCTGTGAGTTCAAAGCCAGCCTAGTCTACATTGTGAGTTCTAGGACTGCACAAAGAAACCCTGTCTCTAAATAATAATGGTAAATAATAATAATAATAATAATAATAATAATAATAAATGACTCAAAATAAAAAAAATAGTATTTTCTAACAGATTCTTCAGAGGCTGGCAAATTCCCTACTGGGTGGTAAAATTTGTAGACAGGAACTAGGCATGGAAAATGAATTCATTTTCTTCAGGCCACTTACCCTAAAGCACAGAGAACCATCTGGAGGGCATGGACACCAAGATAAGAGCTCAGAACACAGTCTCCGTGTTGTGCCCTGCCCCTTACCTGGGCCCTCAACAGAGGTCACGCTCTGGTATGTGTTTTATGTGTTGCTTCCTTTAGTTTCATTGTGTGCTTTTCCCCTAGGATGATGACAAGATCAGCTCTTGTCATCACCTCTCTGCTGTCTCAAGGTGAAGACTGGGGTGGTAGTTCTGGGTGTTCTAGACATCAGGAGAGAGAAAATAGAGTTTCCTCTTAGAGGTGAGGATTGAAAGCTCATCTGTGACATTAAATTTGGCATCAAGAGTCCTTCTAGACATGTTATTCCTGGATATAATAGTATCCTAATGTGGAGATATGAGAATCAGAGAATATAAAGATACCAGGATCAATAATAAGGCGTCATGAAGAGTAGTGCCTATAATCAATATTTATAAATTTTGAATGACCAAAATTGATGAGTCCCATCCTTGCCACAGCAGGGAACAGCACCAGTCCACCTCAAGGACAGAACTCAGTGGTGCCAATCCTGTCACAACCCTGTTTTCACAATGTTTGGACATTCTATTTAAGTCACTGTATTGTCTCCAAATTGAGATCCAATAGAAACAAGGTAATTTCCCTATCCACACACAGCCATTGTAAGAACACTCGGCTGCTTTTTAAAGTCAAGTGATGGCACTGTGAGAAAAAGACACGAGGTAGTTAAAAATTTGAAGAATATGTCAATTGGTAAAATTAGATAAAAAGTTACGCTGTGTTCTGCCCTACATTTGGACTATCACAAGTGAGGCAAACTTTTCTAGGCAAACTGCTGAGGACTGCCAATTTAACAAGCTGTTCCATGCTGCAAGGGACATATTTATGGACATACTTTCAACAAGACGTACCTAGTGCTACCAAGCTGTGCTGTACTGAACAGCAGAAAGAATCAGAACGATGGATTTTAAAAAAAAAGTAAAGGATTTCACACATGGGTCCTATTAAAATCAGATCAAGTATTCTGCAATTTACAGGCAAAAATATTTAAAATAATGACAGGGTTGTTGCATGATCTAAGAAGAAAACACCCGGGAAATGTAAAAGATGAGATTGACGCAGCATGCTTAGCTCAGGCTGTTGTACAACAAGGCTCTTAAAGGGGGAGAGGAAAAAGCCAAGTTGTACTGTGAATATTCTCTTTTTAATCAGCTGGGACAATCCAACTCTCACAGTGTTTAAAACCTGGCCTTATCCTTCTAATGGTTTTCAAGCCAAAGGGTATATCGCTCACAGAATTTTTTGAGAAATACTAATTTTATGTTCCTCAGTTTTCTGAAAGTCTGCCAGACACTGGCCATTATTACTAGAACTATTGTTTATATTGAGAACACTTTGACTGTGTGTGCCCTATTATGTACTTCTATCCTGGGGACCATGTTGGGGGAAAACACTGAATCAGAATCCTTTTCTGTTTAAAACTGGCTACCTAGTACTCTTTCTGGAATTGAAGATACCAAGCCAACTTAGAGCACATCTTCTTTGTTCTGAGAGAAAAATAAATCATTACGAGGGAAAGAATGTAAAAGAATTGTTCTTCTTGTTTTGTCAAGAAGGTTTAATGTAGCTGCTTCTCATGAGGGAGTCACTGCTCTCTACTGCGTTAAATGTATATCCCCATTTATCTGGGAAAAAAGGATTGGGAAAATTCTGTTTGATTACCACTGCCACCACGGCATTTTAAAGAATCACAGATATCTGGATAAGCTCCCTGTTATCATATGACATTTTGGGCTTAGCAGGCCATGGGACCTCGGCCATAGGCATAAGCCAATGAGCTTGGCGTTAAGCCAAAAACTGTTTACAAAAGTACTGATTGGCTGCCATAGTGGGCTGTAGTGTGGGCCTGTACTAAGTTACATCCAAGAGAGAATGCCTGTGATAAAGAGACAAAGCCTCCTGGAAGGACTATCACTAGGAGGAAAGAGCCTGAAGCTGAACACCCCATATGGGGATCGGAGCTGTTGCTCAGGAAGACAGGCCACAGGCTGGAAACTGAAAGTCACTTCTAACCCTTCTAACGGCTACTGTAGACCTACTGTGTGCGGAAATAAGGATGCAAGTTCATGAACTGAGAACGATGCTTGCCTAGGGCTCTGATTCTGTAGGCTTGGGCTACCTTGGGCATGGAGAAAACTGGATAACTTGGCCCATTTTCTCCCCCTCAAATCTGCTGAGAAGCTATGACTGGCACCATATTCTTAACAGAGGTGTTCAGCTCTGTACTCACAGTACTTGCCTTTTACAGCGGTGAGAGCAGCAGAGCAAAGGTAGCTGCTGCATTTGGCCAAACATTCTAGTTTCTTCCTCTGTACAGGGAGATATAACTAAAGATTGAACAAGTTCCTAAGTTTGGGAAGAAATTAGATGAAAAGATGCTCATTGTAATTTGATCATAAAAACTATTCTATTCCCTAACCTGGAAAGCAGGCCATGGTCTGCATAAAGTCAAGTGACTGCAAGAAGCAGAGAAGATATCTCTGTCTACCTTCTTTGGATAAAGGCACAAAGCTCATGAGACCTATAAGCTCTAGTCCACTTCTGAGACTTGGACAGTGTGATAATCACTTAAAAACACCACTTACATGTAGAAGCAGCTAACACAGTGGGCTAAAACGCCAATGTGTGTTAGAAGATTGGTCTCTAAAGATGTAGTCTGTTTAATTACAAAAAGAGATGATTTTCACAAGCTACTCTAGCCGACAAAGCAAACAAAGATTTTATTCCAGATTAAAATTATTTGCAGTTCTTTAATTATTCTGATTTATACATCCTTGAAAATACAGTTGCAAATTAGCTAATTGCTTTACCTTGTTTTTTAACACTGTTAGAGGCAGGTGGGAGAAGTATTCATATTAAGTGGTTGTTTTTTCAAATGTATCCAAAAGAGTTTCAAAGACTCAATACTGAGTTTAGAGGGGCAGTTCTCCACCACAGGTCAGCTTATTCCAAGCTCCATGATCTACAGCAGCACCTACATCCCAAACCCCAACACCACCACCACACTACCCCTGAGTAAAAAGGGCATGGATGCTCATCACAGCAGAGAAGACTAGCAGTCAGGCTATAAATGCCTGTGGGATGGAACCTATTCATAGCAGGCTGATTTTTATTCAATGTGGAACAAGATACCAGCTAGACACAGAACACATACCAGGAGGTACATGAACTCATTGGTTGAGTCCTATCAGTGGTCCGTTCAATGCACTCCCCTGATGGCCCGCCAAGGATGGAATCCAGCTCTGCTGTGAAAATGTAATCAAGCTATGTACCTTCTCTGTGCCTCATTTCCCTCCTTCTGGGATGATGCAGTTATCAACTTCAAGGAGATGATGTGAAGATGGGGTGAATTAGCATGTTTAAAGTTTCTGGAGCAGCTCCTAGTAAGTACACTGTAAGTGCTAGACAAATGTAAGAGACAGAATGATTTCAAGGAGAGAACTCTCAAACAGGAATCAGGAAATCAGTCTAGCTCCTGAAATGTCTAGGAAAGAGTTCTTTCACCTCCTGGGGCTGCTATTTTCTTCCCTGTGAGTACAGACAACAGTATCTAGCCAGGCAGTTATAGAGACTTCAGTGGGGAGGAAATTGTGCTTTGTAAAATGTCAATCACATTATGATGGATCTTGGTAATTCCCTTCTTTGCAAGAGGACAGACATACATTCCATAATGAGATTTGGGGAATGAAAAGTCAAGAGTCCATTATCATCTGCCCCATCTCTAATAGTCAAATTTTGGGCACACACAGTCCTCAGTCTGCTTGGCTCAATGACTTACTCATCCTCTCACTTGATTTCCATAGAAATGCTGTAAAAAAAAAAAAACCCTGTTTTTGAGAGGAGGGATCTACAGTTCAGACAAGCTACAGCTGCATAATTTGCCCTATGTCCTTAACCAGCACAGAGTGAGACTGAGTCTACTCAGATAGGTAGACTGCATAAGGCCATGTCTTTAATCATCATTTATGTAGCTTTCCTATTCTTCCCCATTTTATAAACAATAGACAGCTTTGCTTTATCCTCTTGAAGAATACAGTTTCTTTGTTGTTGTTGTTTTGTTTTGGGGGGGTTGTTTGTTTGTTTGTTTGTTTGAATTGCCATTTTTGGTCCTTGTCACAGTTTATCTTCGGTACCCATGCTTCACAAAGATAGAAGAGAGGCCTGTGTGTGCATGCCCAGGACACTGCCAAGTGTCTGAGAGTGTAGAAGTAAAGTGACCAAGAGGGAAGAATAAACACTTCGCTTGCTGGAATGTTTTGCTTCCCTACTAAACAAGAATGGAAGCCACCACCTCTGATGAGTGAGAGGCTCAATTACAAGAATGCAGCTGAAAGCTCACTGGAAATCACAAAGCTCTTCCCAATTCTTTAAAATTACTGTTTGTCAAGTTGTGCTGAGGTCAGAACAGGGCTTCATTAGATGAGCAAAAGAGGACTTTGAGTCTTGAGAAAGGCTAGACTACTTGCTGAATTCTTTTGGAAAATGGACTTTTAAGGAAAGGGATTTGCAATTACATACTATAAATAGAGAAAAGTACACAAGACAGAGAAACACAGAGAGAGGCTACAAACTGTCATGAACTTGAGATGCTAACTAGCTGCAAATTGGCTGCTGGTGGCACTCTTATGTCTCTACCACACCCTCACTTTTCCTGCCTGATCAGCCCACTGCTGAGGTTACTTAGTTTGACAGCTATGCAGAAGGGTTATGAACCATAACATACAATGAGGGGCAAGCTGTTATGGTTTAGAATGATACCCCAAGTACTGTCATTTGGTGTGCAAGATACTTGGAACTGGAGTAGCTTGGCAAGGCTAGGAAGCAAGCAGTCTTCTCTAACATTCTCCTGCCCTCCTTTATCTTTCTTTCCTTTCCCAAGGCAGGTCATAGAAACTAGAACTCCTCTCACCTATACCAGGCCATAAAACCTAGAATGATCTCTCTGACCTACCTGAAAGCAGGTCATAAGACTCATACCAGAAAGATTCCATTTTATGGTGTACAGAAAGAGAGAGCAAACTTTATATAGAGAGGCTGAGCAGAATTAGAGCCAACATGCCTTACAAATTTCCTCCAGTTAGTTGGTGCTCTCTCAGCCCCAGCTAGCCAGTCACATAGGTACAAATGCTGTCCATTCTGCATCAGACCCAAGCACAAAGGTAGTTTTCTCTAGGTCTTAGAGCCTTTCCTTCAGGGATTTGCTGGCAAGGTTAATGTACTAAGCAGATATGGTGGCTTTGTTTTGTTTGGTTTGGTTTTTGTCAGCATGTCCTTGGGTACAGGGGTGTTCAGTGAGGGTCTGGAAATGGGTGATAAAACATTCTGTGTTTCACTGCTACAGAGTTGTTTCTCTTGTTCTCCCCGGAGTGGGCAATGGCCACAGCACCCTGCCTTCTCCCAGGCCTTCCTTCCAAGAACACACATCACATCAAGGACTCAGTCACAGCCTTATGAAGCCCTGTGCCCTGTGGTGGTACTTTGGGAAATGGCTCCAGTTGAGTTCTGCGAAGGGCTGAATATATTCATCAATTTTTTTTATAATTTATTTTTTATTTCTTCAAGTTACATCTCAATCACAATCCCCTCCCTACTCCCCCCTCCAGTCCCACCCTTCCACCCTCTTCCCCCTCAACCCCCCATCCTCTACCTTTTTTTTTTTTTAGTTTAAAGTATATCTTTTTCCACCCAACAGCTCCCCCTTTCAGTCCAACAAATGGTTCTTTCTTTTATAACAATAAATACAATACAAAACAACAGAAATAAATAGGCCACAATTATGAGAGTTATATGGCTTAGCATACATTCCCAATGTCCAGCCCATATGTATTTGGCACCTGACTTTAACATTCTACTATCTAACCATCTCCATGAGTTTGAAGTTCTATATCTAACTCAGCTTACATACTAACTTGCATCACAATTTTAAAAACATCCTATCTCTTGGCAAGAAAAACCTCTTGCTTCAACTGTAGACAGAATGCTGTCCAAAAAGGACAAAACTTGGAAGCAGCTAAGTCGACAGCCTAGCTCTGCCAAGACAGGGTAGGTAAGTCCTTCATAATTCCTGCTCTGCAATCAATGTCTGTCAGAGAAACGGGGTCAAATGACTGAAGATTGATGCTGTAATATATGGAGAGAAAATGGGAACTGTCCAGGCAGCCACTGATATGTCATTTGGAAGCTGCGGGCCCTCACTTCCTATATAATCATATATATTTATCCCTCTCAGGTCTCTGAGGTGGTTGAAGAATAGATAGCTAGAGTCTCATAGTTAAATTTTGAGTTGTTTAGGAATCAAGAGGGTGTTCTGGATCTAAGAAGATGTTTTTAAAATTGTGATGCAAGTTAGTATATTCATCAATTTTTAATAATGTTTCCCCAAGCTCATCCCAGGAGTCTTGATTGGAGAGAACAGCTTGTTTCCTTGACAGCAGAAAGTCCACAGTTTAAAAAAATTCTTTGTTGTCTGTCAAGAATTTCACATAAATAAGAGATGCATAAAAACACAAGGAAAAATGCATTTTCCCCCACTTCTGCGGTTTGCCTCGAAGGAAATTAACGTAAGGCAGAAAAAAAGTTTCTAAAATGTGTTCAATGGGTAACACAGACCCTCAAAAGGAATAGGGGGGCAAATTACAATTCAAAACTCCTTAGACATCAAGGAAGTCTTCTCAGACTTAGAACCAGCAAGCTTGGGAACAATAATTTTAAACAAAAAACAAACACTACAAAAAAAAAGAAAGAAAAAGAAACTCCTTTAAGCATACTCAACTGAAGCCCAGGCCTAGCTTCCTAGGGTCTTTACAGATGTTGGAAACTCACCAAGCCTGGTCAAAAGAGGAAAGCCTGCGGCTTTCAAAATGAGGCAAGGCTTGTAGCCAAGAAACCCCCTGTTCCCTCTTGCATACCTGACCCTCCTAAAGTCAATGAGTCTTTCCTTACAAAAAGACTTGCCCATGGGTGACTGAGATGAACTTCCCTAAACTGAGAGAAGGGGTCGGGGCATGGGAGGAGTCCAAACAGCCGCTTTGAAGTTCAAAGCATTTATTTTTGCATGAGGAAGCACAGAAAACTTGATTAATGAAGTGGGCATCTTTCCTCTCCATCTTTAATATCTGCTTCACCAAACCTCAGGACTAAAAACACCGGCCCCTGGTACATAGTTTTTAATCCCTTTTTTCTGTGCCCTTATGTACAAGGGTAAAGGCCAGCTTTTCCGGTGCAAGTTGCCATCTCTGAAGCGAGGACTAGCAGTGGGGCGCGCAGCCGGGAAGCCTCTTTCCTCAGCTTGTTCCCGATTCCATGGCCTGAGGCGGTGGTTTGCATTTTTAGGACAACAGCCGGCTATGAGCAAGCAGGAGACCTCTCATCAGGCTTCATTACTAGACACAAAATGACAAGAGCGAGCCCGTGGTTTTCAACTTGGTTTGTGGAGTCCATCCAAGCCAGTGCCTCTTCCTGCCACCCCCACCCCTTCCTTCTTCTGAGTGATGGACCCACAGGCTGCCCAGACTCAGCTTTGTGATAGTCTAGGTCTAATTGTCATGCACAGCTCCAGTGGGAAAGCAGGCTTCTTCACCACCTTGCTTGTTACTGTTTGGCTCACACATCTCCAGAAGACCCCTGGAAAGGGCTGTATTCGCCAGCCTACAAGGTTCAGGTCCTTTCTCTGCTGAGTGTCCTGGGATTTTCCCCTTTGCACCATCTCCTAATAAATGCAGGCTGGCTCTCTTGAGTTTGATAGAATGCACAGATCGCTGGGAATATAGATTCCAGCCCTTACAAGGTCAACGAGCTTTTTTAATCACTTCCCTAATTGCAGACTCTAGCCTAAACTATGACTGACCTCTTAAAAAGGAATCCCACAGCGAGACAGCTGCAAATATTCCCATCAAGACATAAGTGTCAAGAACTCCTGTACAGAGGTCAGTGGAAGGGAAGGCCTACAAGAAAACAGCTTCTACAACA
>CAJQZJ010000199.1:536195-546195 GCA_907164525.1 Lophiomys imhausi
TTCTTCTTCTTCTTCTTCTTCTTCTTCTTCTTCTTCTTCTTCTTCTTCTTCTTCTAATTCTTCTTCTTCTTTTTCTGGAGCTTTCTAAGACTTAAAATGAATAGAATACTACTAGCCCAAAATCTGCAGAGGCCCACCAAGAGAGCTGAGGGGTGAAAGGAAAGCATTGTCTATTATAGAGTGGGTGCAGAAGATACATTAGGCCCTTTCTCTTGCTATGTTGGTAACGATAGGGGCTCAGCTGCTTCCTCTACTGGAGGCTTACATAGGATGGTTTATTGTCATCTTGTTTAAGCATTTCTGGGTGAGCAAGCAAAGTTGGTCAAGCAGGTCCTCTCCACAAATTTATTCCAGTCAGGAAGGAGATTCCAACTTTAATACACTGAGGTCGGCAAATTTTGCTGTTAAAGTTTTAATCTTCAAGGAGTCAAAGTGATAATTACACATTCTTTTTCAGTTTTGTAATTTTAAAATTGTTGTAACTCTTATGAAAATGTGAAAAGCACCCAAGTTGTACAAAATTGGGCCACCCTGTGTTTTGGACCTGTGGGCTGTAGTGTTGTCTGGCTCTGTTTGGGGACAGAAGTCTTTAATGCATACCCTAGAGTCTATGATTCCATAAGTTCGGAGTATTATCCAAGAATTTTCATTTCTAGTAAGTTCTGGTGTGATGTTGCTATGGACAATATGGCCACCCAACCTGAGGGCCATACTCATATCATGATGCTTTTCACCTCATTGTCACAGCTGGGTCTCCTGCAAAATCTTTTTTTTTTTAACTTTTTATTTCTTCAAGTAACATCTCAATGGCATTCCCCTCCCTACTCCCCCATCCAGTCCCACACTCCCACCCTCAACCCCCCATCCTCTTCCCTTTTTTTTTCTTTTAAGTTTAAGGTATATCTTATTTCCCCCAATAGCTCCCCCTTTCAGTCTAACAAATGGCTCTTTCTCTTATAATAATAGATACAATACAAAACAACAGAGGTAATTAGGCCACAGTTATGAGGGTTATATGGCTTAGCGTACATTCCCAATGTCCAGTCCATATGTATTTGGCACCTGACTTTAACTTTCTACTATCTAACCATCTCCATGAGTTTAAAGTTCTATATCTAACTCAACATTCATACTAACTTGCAACACAGTTTTAAAAGTATCTTCTTAGATGTATAACACCCTCTTGACTCCCATTCAACTCAAAATTTAATTATGCGACTCTAGCTATCTATTCTTCAATCACCTCAGAGACCTGAGAGGGATAAATATATCTGATTTTATAGGAAGTACAAGACCTGCAGCTTCCAACACATAGAAATGACATACCGGTGGCTGCCTGGACAGTTCCCATTTTCTCTCCATACATTACATACAGCATTGCTCTTCAGTCGTTTGGCCCCGCTTCTCTGACAGACATTGATTGTAGAGCAGGGGTTATGAAGGACTTACCTACCCTGTCTTGGCAGAGCCAGGCTGTCAACTTACCTGCTTCCAAGTTTTGTCCTTTTTGGACAGCATTCTGTCTACAGTTGGGGCAAGGGGCTTTTCCTACCAAGAGATAGGGTTGCGACTAATTCAGTCATCTCCCACTGGAGATTCTTTGATGCTCATCTTCTGCTTGGAGTAGAATAGGGGGTACTGTCAGGAGTTGATATGTCTCGATATAAAAAAATCTTAAGTTAAGAAAACATCTTTGAATGCCATATTCTGCAGATCTCTTGAGGTTTTTGAAGAGGCCCTATCTATCTCTTATATTAGGATAAGCAGATGTTGCTTGTCTCTTAGCAGCTTTATTTCTGATTAGCTTAGAAAATAACTATAATAGGCTGTCATAGTACCTAACACAATGACCGGCTTGCATGACTATTAGTTTGCATTTCTTAATTCCTAAACAGTTTATGACAATTAGTAGCAAAAGGCCAAAACTTCACATTTCATTTTTTTCTTTACCCCCTAACCCTTCCATCCCATTTCTCTGGGGTGGGGTGTCCCTATTTAACAGTTCCTCATCTCAGTTGAGAGGTCGTATGAGGGCCAAGAGCCTCCTCATTCATTGGGGGTCTATGAGGCAGTACCACCAGTGAAAAGTGTCTCATTGCCTGGGAGAGAGAACTAAAAAACAAACAAATAAGCAGGCAAACAGATAAAAAAGAATAAAAAATAGAAAAAAATAAATAAAAAATAAAAAGTCTATGTCCATGTTCCCTTTGGTGTGTTAGTTGTAGTATTGATATCCTCTACTATATAGCTAAAATCCTATTATAAGTGAATAGATGCCATATGCATACTTCTGAGTCTGGGTTAGCTCACTCAGGATAAGCCTTTCTAGTTCCATCCATTTAGCTGAAAATTTCATAATTTCATTGTTCCTGATAGCTGAATAATATTCCATTGTATAGATGTACCACAGTTTTTTAACCCATTCTTTGGTTGAGGGACATCTGGGTTGTTTCCAGCTTCTAGCTATTACAAATAAGGCTGCTATGAACATAGATGAGGAAACTTCCTTATGATTCTGTGAGGAGTCATTTGGGTGTATACCCAGAAGTGGTATGGCTGGGTCCTGAGGCAAAGCTATTCCAAGTTTTCTAAGTTATCACCAGACTGACCTCCATAGTGATTGTACAAGCCTGCACTCCTACCAGCAATGGAGTAGGGTTCCCCTTTCTCCACACCCTCACCAGCATGTGCTGTCATTTGAGCTTTTGATCTTAGCCATTTTGACAGGTGTGAAATGGCAAAATCTTGTTCCACCACAGAAAAGGAAAAGAAAAAGGGTCCCAAGGAGACCCCTTAAGTCATGTTAGGGTTCAGGAAAAGCCACACAAACAACTCAGACACCTATCTCAGTGAGACAAGGATGGTTTATTGAACGCACACTCCAGGACTGGTTATAATCAGGGACGCAATCTGGACTCATAGCCAGACAGCAACCCTGAATGTTCTTCAGAGTCAGCTTATTATGGCAAAACCCACAATGATCTCATGCAGGGGGTGGACAGGGTACTCAACCTTGACTCAAGTTATTTTGCCTAACTAGGCAATAACAGTTCTAATGGGCCTTTAATTTGATTGGTGAAGTAAGTGGGGTTTTGGCTAGGGGTTTCCATAGTACTAAGATAACAGAGTATGAGGACCATACAGTCTCAGTAAGACATTTGGAACAGTAGGTCAGTATGATCTGGCACAGTCATGCTCAGCGGGGTTTTTAAGAATATTTCAAAATAACAGGACATGAATAACAGAACTATAGAATCATAACAAAGTCAGGATGATTGGCTATCTTGGCCCAGCAGAAGGACTTCTCCTTTGTCACCAACTGGGGAGTGGAGCCTTAGAACTTGAACTTAATTTCACCTCAAGATCAAAATGAAGACTGAATACAAAATGGCTGCTGTTGTGCTAAAGGAGCAGGCCTCAACAGTCCAAGACATTGGAAACACCCCATTGGTGTGATCTTAGGAAGCTGTAATTGGTCGCAAAGGAGGCTTGGAATTATAGACTGTAAACAAAGGTTTGTGAGTGCCGCTGCAGTGCAAGGTGTTCAGTTGCTAAGGAGAGGAAAACACAATTTGTCAGAGTTAGCAGATCCTACCACACAAGCAAATCTGGGACCCATGGCAGACCTTATGCACTTGGTGCCTATGTCAGAGGACCATGTAGCCAGTTTACTGAAAGGCTATGACTTGAACCCAAAGGCACCCTGAGTAAAGAAGGAAATGAAACCTGAAGTCTCACAACAACATGGAAATAGAGTGCAGCATCATGGATGAGTTGAGAGGAAATGCTTCCTAGCTCAGCCTCAGATGTGATCATAGTCCCAAGTCATGGGTCTGCAGCCTTGCTGAGGAACCAGCTAACTTATGTCCAGATTCCTTCCTGACTGATGGAAATTGAGATTTTAAAAAGGTGTTTCAAGCCATGAAACTTAATATAAGAGTATAATAAACATTAATACAAGCTTACTACCCATTTACCCCAAAATGCTGTTTGCAAGAATGTATCTGAAGAAACTTTGAAGATTCACATTAGTTTTTTAAATCATTTCTAACTGATTAATTAACTAATTCAATGTGTTTGGGTATTTTGTCTACAAATATATCTGTGCACCACATGTGTTCCTGGTGCCCAAAGAGACAAAAAGAGGGCATCAGATTATGAACCACCTTGTGGGTATGTAGACTAGAACCTGGGTCGTCTGGAAGAGAAAGTGGCTTGTAGCCACTGAGCAAATTCTCTCCATGTCACAGATTTAAGAAAAAACATGAATGATCAAAAACAACTAGTTACACTAAATAGGAAATTTTTTAAGCTATGAAAAGCCATGAAAAGAAATACTATTCAGCTAACAAAAATGATTATAGAAGCAAATAGTATTTTTAGTTGAAAATATAATAAATACAAGATGAAAATTTAAGGCAGTTTCCAAGATCAATTTCCATCTTAAGTTTTAAATTTCTTTCCATGTATGTTTATAGCTCTTGAAGTTATATACAAAAAATGTTAATAAAAGTTATCACTTAGTGGTATAATTTTATAGAAAGGCATATTAACATATAAATTGGCATATATTCTTAGTTTTCTATACTAAACACCTCATATATTTGAAAACAATCAGTTAGAACCTAAAATTGAAATTTAAAAATCAAATAGAGGATCTTGCCATTTGACAGAGAAGGGAGATGTCAGCTGCTTACAGTTATTAAATACACAATTCACACCCCCATCCTGTACAGCTAACAACAATGGCTCCCAGTTCCTCAGCCTTCACAATGTGCCAAGAGCTTGGTAAGCATTTGTTCCTTTAGCAGGTGGATGAAGACAGATTCTTTCCATATGTTGGAGAGCAACATATGTTACTGGCAGTCTACCACAGAGGCCTTTAGGTACAGGGAGCAAGGTGTGTGCCAGTCACTAGTCTCAAATCCATCAACTGGTTATTGCATGGCAGCTCTTTAAACTTTGCAGTTTACTTGCCAAGGAATCTACCCTTGTGCTTTTCAGATAGATTTTATTTCTTGTAGAGTCTGCTACAAAATAGAAGAGACACTTACCAAACACCTTTCCCTTGAACAACTGAAAATGACAGTTGGGAAGGTACTAGTTCTGAGGATAAACTAAAACTTACTAATTCCTCAACAAATTACTTAATCTGTTGAAGAACAATTAAAGGGCACTGTTTTACAAAATCTGTCACACATTGTCAGCTGAGGTTAGTTTTGGCTTAATGGTGTTGGCCAAATCACTTAAGATCCAGGCCTCTCTGGTTTCTTCTGTAAAATGAGGGGGGTTGATAAGTAGGACCCCCTCATCCAAGAAGAAGGAGGGGAGAGGGCAGAGATGGGGAAGAGGGAGAGAAGGTGGGACCTGGAAGGGAGGAGGGAAGGGACTTTGATTGAGATGTAATTTGAAAAAATAGATAGATAATAAGATAGATAAGATAGATAAATGATAGATAGATAGGATGCATATGTGTAGAACTTGTTTAATTCTCTCCTCCTCTTTTGCAGATAGCAATTGCTGTCTTTCCTATAGCTGATGGGTAAAACTGCAAATTAATTAATTAATGTAGTTATTAGTAAGTATAAACTGTAAAATTAGGCCGGCAGAGTAGCTGGTGCCTTGGCAGAGGAGCAGGCGGCCTGGCCCGAGTGCCTTAGCCGGTTGCCTAACTTATCCTGGAGAAAGAGCCCCGGGACCAAGGGTGGCCTACACCACCTGTAACCTAAACTCTGTTAATTAATATAAGTTGTTATATTAGGCCAATAGAATTACTAGCAGCTTGGCGAGAGATTCGCCTGGGCTCAAGGGGAGTCTGAGAGTCTGGAAGTTCAATGGCCCAGGACTGCTTGGACTGAGGGCCTATAAGCCGCCGCAGTCTTTTCCCCAATAATTAAACACACCAAGACCTTTTAATGTTTTAACACTTAGCCCTTGGCTGGGCATACTCTCAATTAGCTACTCTAACTTAACCCAAATCAGATCACCTAATTCCAAACCACCATGTGCCTGCAAGTACCTTCCAGCCTTCTCCAGACGTCTGTCTCCTTCTATGTCTCCTGGCAGAAAGAGAGAGAGTGTCTGTGTGTGCCCAGAGTTCCTGTGCTGATCTGAGGAAGTCCCGCCTTCCTATACTCTTTCTGCCCACTAATTGGCCACAAGCGACTTTTATTAACCAATCAAGAGAATGCCTCAGAAGGGGTGGTAACCAGATCTCAGCATTGAATTCAATGTATCAGAAACAATATTAGACCTTCCCTCAACAGATGGGTAACTGCTCCATGCTTCCAGGACTGCATCACTTTGAGTCCATAGCAAACTACCCCGAAGGCATGGGCCTCATGCTACTTTCCAAATTATAGTTTCCATACTTTGCTTTCTATACTGCAGATACTTATGCCATCTTTTCTTAGAAATGCCTTTGTATTGACAACTCAGAGATGTTGCTATACCCCTGAAAACTAGGTGGCTCTCCATATTTCTTCATGATGAGAAGAGTCATCAAGGTGGTTATCATTTTTAAACAAAACTGAGACATAATGTTTTAAAGAGTCCCATACAAGAAATATGTACCTTTGCCATCCATAAATCCCCAGTGCCTAAACTACATATAACTCAATAAGTAGGTATGACATATCACGGGAACACAGATACCAATTTGATTTTCCTTCCCCAAGTGCTTGTTTAACATTATGTCTTGCACAATTCTACTAAGGATATTTGCAATGCTATTCTGGAATTCCTTTTCCTGTTAATATCTCCCTTTTGAAGTGTCTACTTTCAGACCAAAATGCTTGGCTTGTCTACTTAAAAGTTATAAGAAGTTGGTTCCTTAATCATTTGGATGTTTCATTAGTTGAAATTCAGTTTTGTTGTAATGACTCTGCAATTTTCCAGATCATTTTGAATACTTCAATGACATGTTTCCTCCTGTTTATCTTCTTTTACATTCTCCCTATTACATTCTCTTTTTTTTGCTGATTTTTTAAGTTTTTTTAATGTTTATTTATTACTTCAAGTTACATCTCCATCATAGTCCTCTCCCTCCACCCCTCCCAGCCCCACCCTCCTACCCTCTCACCCTTCCCCCAGAATGCATAATTCTTTTTTTTTTCAGTCCAACAAATGGTTCTTTCTCTTATAACAATAAATACAGTACAAAACAACTGAAATAAATAGGCCACAATTCTGAGAGTTATATGGCTTAGCATATATTCTCAATGTTCAGTCCATATGTATTTGGTCCCTGACTTTAGCATTCTACTATCTAACCATATCCATGAGTTTAAAGTTCTATATCTAACTCAGCTTTCATACTAACTTGCATCACAATTTTAAAAACATCTTCTTAGATCCAGAACACCCTCTTGATACCTAAACAACTCAAAATTTAACTATGAGACTCTAGCTATCTATTCTTCAACCACCTCAGAGACCTGAGAGGGATAAATATATATGATTATATAGGAAGTGCAGGGCCTACAGCTTCCAAAACTAAGAAATGACATACCCGTGGCTGCCTCAACAGTTCCCATTTTCTCTCCATACATTACAGCATCAATCTTCAGCTGTTTGGCCTCATTTCTCTGACAGACATTGATGGTAGAGCAGGAATTATGAAGGACTTACCTACCCTGTCTTGGCAGAGCTAGGCTGTCGACTTACCTGCTTCCAAGTTGTGTCCTTTTTGGACAGCAGTCTGTCTACAGTTGAAGCAAGGGTTGTTTTGTTTTGTTTTTTTGCCAAGAGATAGGCTTGCCACTAATTCAACCATCTCACACTGGAGATTCTTCGATGCTCATCTTCTACTTGGAGTGGAATAGGGGATGCTGTCAGGAGCTGGCATGTCTAGATATCAAAAAAATCTTAATTTAAGAAAACATCTTTGAATGTCATACTCTGTAGATCTCTTGGGGTTTTTGAAGATGCCCTATCTATCTCTTATGTTTAGATACGCAAATGTTGCTGTCTCTTAACAACTTGATTTCTGAGTAGCTTAGAAAATAATTGTGATAGACTGTCATAGTAACTAACAAAATGACATGCTTGCATGACTGTTAGTTTGTGTTTCTTAATAATCCTAAACAGTTTATGATGGTTGGTAGCAAAAGGTCAAAACTTCACATTTCCTTTTTAAGCATTACTAGGTACAATACCTTTAAGAAGTGTTACCCTTAATTTTGTAACAATATACAAAGATCAATACCAATGTGGCCAAATATACTCTTAATTTTATATCAATATACTAAGATCAGTACTGATGTAGTCCAATACAATCTTAATTTTGCATTAATATACAATGATCAATACCAATTTAGCCTAATATAGTATTAATTTTGTATCAATATACAAAGGTATAAGGGCTTATTCAATAATATGTCCTTTTTTCTTGATCTTTCCTATACTATGTCTATCTCCAACTTTTTCTCAAGTCTATTCACTCCTACATAGGAGAGAAAGAAGGATAGAGAAAAGGCCTACATTTTCTGCTACCTATGGGAAACCTTAGGAACTTAAAACATGCCATTTTTGTCACAATTTTGTGGATCAAGAATTCAGAAAAGCCTTGGCTACATAGCTAGGAAAAGCCTTGATGTACACGACCAGGGGTGAACTGGTTGGGTATAAGCCCAGGCTTGAGTGTGCACATGATCTGGGAAAAAAAAAAAAAAAAACATGGCCAAACAGCAGAACGTCTTAACCAGGAATTCAGAGCCAATTTTTAAGTTGTTTTGGTTTCTCTGAAGGTGACTAGAACATGACATGGGAAAACTTGGAGTAATCAACTATCTTTGCTATGTTTGTGTGTGTGTGTGTGTGTGTGTGTGTGTGTGTGTGTGTGTTGCATGCTTGTTCAACTAGCCAGTATATTCATGGGACTGCCTGTACCCAAACTCCTAGGAAGTTTTACAATTGTGTGACTACCCACTAAATGGTCTTTGAGTCCTTCAAAACAATAAACAGTGAAAGCATTCTTATTCACTCACCTCCTTCTAGTACAGACAGTTAATTCAGCTGTCTTCTTCCTTAGTTATGGGTCTCCCAATTAGTAGCCCCAATGCCAGGCAAAGGATTCTTTTTTTCATTCCTCATCTGCTCCTGCCAAGCAAATGCATCCTGCTTCATTTTAGGAAGAAACTGTGAATTTTGAGAATTTTGCATTGACCTCCTTTCACACTTTCATCTCGGCAGACAATATTTGGATATCCAGGAACCATTTTGTATCATGAGGTAGTGATAGCAAAGCAATGGACTAGAAGGAACAATGTTCTCAGAAGACAATGACTTTTGAAAACCGCTCCATCAATTGTCAGCTCTGTTAATTATCTATGTATTCACCCAGGAAATAAACCTGATTGTCCCAGGCATCCCTACTTGTATTTCCTATGGCTTTTGCTAATGTCTAATTTGGATATACCTCTCTGCTGGTAAGGTTGGGAATATGCTCAGGTTAAAGCAACGAACTTAGTTTCTTCCACTCTTCCAATACACACAGTACTTAAGCTTGCCAAGGCTAATTAAATTTCACTAGGGCAGATCTTTATAAAAAGAGTAAGGAACATATGTGTATATCACATCTGAATTTAAATACAGTATTTAACTGCCCTAGATTTTACAGTGTATTCATAGCCATAAGAGGGGATAAGAAACAACTTTATAATCCATTGAATCCATGTAAATCCTTCTTAAATGTTTTTAAAATGTGATGTGATGTGTGTGTGTGTGTGTGTGTGTGTGTGTGTGTGTGTGTGTGTGTATGCGCTCACACACACATGCATGATACTGGTGATGACTGAGAGTTCTGCATTCTAAAATATTCCTCATTGCTCTGGAGAAGGAGCCAAGACACATTCTGTGCCCTGGAAGGCCCGCTTGGGATGGAAGTTAACCCTTTGTGGAGGACACTTGCCTATAAAACCCAATGCATGCTTTTCTGAAATGGCTGCCCACTACCTCTGCTTTCTCTCTCTCTCTCTCTCTCTCTCTCTCTCTCTCTCTC